>VCRD01000218.1:187024-234958 GCA_006783055.1 Trinorchestia longiramus
TCCAAGACAGTCAAGTGCCTCCAAGACAGTCAAGTGCCTCCAAGACAGTCAAGTGCCTCCAAGACAGTCATGTGCCTCCAAGACAGTCATGTGCCTCCAAGACAGTCATGTGCCTCCAAGACAGTCAAGTGCCTTCAAGACAGTCATGTGCCTCCAAAACAGTTATGTGCCTCAGGAGTTTCAGTGACTACCAGATGCTACTGCACACACCCGCTGCAGCAGCACGGCAGCTTGCAAGTTAAGAAGTCCGACAAAAAGCATCACACTTTGACCAGGCAAGCGCCACTAACTGCTTCATATGCTCTGGAAAATGACCTAATTTCAAAACAAGAGCGTTAATAAGAGACCATTACTACAGAAGGCGGTCGTTATTGTTATCTGCGTGAAATGGAGTCCATACAATACGTTCTTTGTCACGATCACTTTGTTCTACTTCTCAGTTGAAACTTTTAATGCTGTATCTGATGATTATGTTGATGATGAATTATAACTCACAGTATAAAATAAATATGATGATAAAAATAATAATAAGAAGAATCAAACGGCATTTGAAAATAATAACAATAATAATAATGGTAATATTAATATAGTACAGTACTTAGATATTGAACCCTCACTTAAGGAGGGTAGCCAGAATAGGAGTGTATTAATGAGATTGGAATCTCACAGAATAAAAGAATTTCTCAGTTCCATCGCTACCGGACGATTTAAATTTTGACACCCTGCTTTAAGCGATGTGGCCAGTTTTCCTTGTACTCGGGGGGAAACGATAATTTAACATATTTTAGCACTTGAAATAAAGTTTGATCCCCAGTTTTTTTCCATTGACTACCCACTTTTGGTATGGGTTGTCGTTTGTATAATACGACAAATGCTCTTCATTCGCATTTTATCTTTCATTCATATAGGGAGTCCCAGAAGTTAATTAACCATTTTAAACCTTTATCATGCAAAAACTATAACTATAAATCTATAACTTTTGCACAAATATCAGACGTTAAATTAGATTTATAAAGAAAACACAAAAAGTTTCAGGTACCCATTGAGTATTGTTGAGGGGTTTTTACCATGTCTGCGTTACAGATGAACTTTCTCATTCTAATTTACGTATACTTTTTTATGTATGTTTATAGCATGGTGTTCCCTGTTATTTTCTTTTCAAACCGATAAAACTAATTTTTCTATAAAACTATTTTTGAAACCACACTCCATGCATGCAGTATGAACAACTTTAGGCTGACGTCAGAATTTTCTCTGCTTGTACTTTTTAATGATTCGAACCTTCGACTGCTACCTCAAGTCATGCTACTGCTGACGAAATAAATTTATAATTCGTATAAACACATCACGAGTTTAAGAAAAGTCGGTCGATACTTACAACAAATGATTTTACGATTGCAACAGGATGATGAATAGAATAGAATATGGCCGCAGGAAGCAGCTGTTTTATCCATTCATGCTGAGTCAATGTTTATTACTGACAATATCGCCACTCTTAACGTTACAAAACTTGTTTCACTTGGATCAAAATCCCATCTTTTCCAAAGGCAATTATACTCGTATAAAGGCTGCTGTTATTGAGTTTTTTGCTGGTTTTGTTCAGGTCAATTAGAAGAGAACAATGGTTATTGCAAGACACAAATGCACGCCTGCTGAATATTTAAATTAAATGGTGTGATTTTTCTTCATCTATTTACCCTAATCCCCTTCTGAGCAGATTTGATTTCCACTGAATGAGTTCAAGTTCAACCCATTCTAATTTTACAACAAAGCTGAATTTCTACGGGGAAATATTAACTAATATGTTAAGGAAGTAGGTATAATTTTCAAACTCTTCCATCAATTATTCCGTTTAAATAAGAAGATTTTATTATATTTTTTACTACAACCAAACTTACATCTTAGAAATATTTAATTTATCATAAATTTCTTTCTCATTTCAACAGGTTTGTTGAATCCTTACTAAAGGTTTTAACTGCAACAATACTTTTTTCATTACAGTGATATTAAATTTGGTTACAGTGATGAATGGACGGACACTCAGTTATCTGAAGTTCTTTGTGATATCGCCACAAATGGTGAATGATATATAGACTACAGAGTTTAGCCCAATAATATATATGTATATATTTATATATATGTTTTTATATACATATATTTACGTGAATATTAGGATTATCAATATATATCTATAATATAATAGTATATGAATGAGCCACAAGTTACTGTTACAAGGCCTGAGACTTGACCTGACTGCAATGTGAGAACGTTAAAATTTACGGTCGAAAATAGGGTGTCATTTCAGTGGATATATCAATGAATACGACATCGATGAACCGAAAACTACATGATGTAATTCGCTCGCCAGGAAGCGTAAGGAAGAAAATGTCCTGAAAATCAGGTGCTAAATTGCTGCTGATTTTAAAATACTATGCAATGAGATATGGGAATTTTTTTACAAATTTAACATATAAAAGAAACTATCTATGTATTAATGGCCTCAATAAGCTGGAGAAAGAATAGAAGGTGTATTCGAGAACTTTTAATCGATGTTTCAAGAACCAAAATGCTTTTTTTAATTTATCGCTCATAATTCGTAAGGCCTGATAAAAGAACGCTTGTTTTTTTAATATTGCTTCCTCCAAAAACCAATATAAAAAGTGCAATGTAAAAGAGGTACGAATAGAGTAGATGTAATATTGATGGGAAATGAACTAAAGCACTCGACATTCTGCAGAACTATATTTTAAAGTCGTTGAGGCTTCCGCTTTCCAGAAGATCTGGGGTTGCATGGAGGCATCGAGGATGCGGTGACTGCAAACTTAACTAAAGAAAAAGTTCCTTGTGTTGTTAGGCTTCAAAACTTTCTCACTAAATCAACGCAGCTTTATGTCTAGTGAGAGGTCGAAGAACCAGTAGCAATAAAGTTATATTTTCGAAACTCATGAATCAATTCTACGGTTACATCGTCCGTTCTGACATTGGTGACATAGTATCACCAGCAATCACTCTTGTGACCAGAATTCTGAGGTTTATTCATGTTTAACAAATATTAGAAAAGTATGCATTTTAGTGCGAGGCTATGAAAGGAAAGTTCTCTCACAAAAGAGTTCAGGGCCTCGAAAATCCCGTGTTGAGAACTCATTATGAACAATTAAGGTATTGCATATCGTATTCATTGAAGCTTACTTATGGCCACCATCGAACAATGTTTCTATTTGCACAGTTACTAAATTTTCGAGTGTTAACAACCCAGATATCAGTTGCAATGACCCATCATACATGTAAAGACACTTGTAAAATCTTTTAACGATTAACATTCCCTTGCGTTCCTAAATTGACACTGTTTTCAACAGCCATTTAAATTCCGGCATTCCTCTACTGAAATAAACGGAAATTGACAGGGTTTCACTCGCAAGAATCCTGTTTGTCTTTAGGCGCACACTCTTTCGAACGTATGCGATTTCAGACGGAGCTCAGTCAGAAAACCCGTGCCTGTTTTTTAGAACACCTTCAAATAAGGCTTTAAATCCAAGCGCTTCCACAGCACGATCTCGTTCTGAGTAATTCGCTCGTTTTCTTGATCGCCTTAAGACACAAAGGCGCGTAATTCAAATTGGAGCCCCGAGATGATTTGTTTTATCTTGTAGAGGGCGCGGAAATTCGGCTGAACTGAACCTGCCTTTGTGATACTAGAAAGACTTGAGAGAGATCTGGGTGTAGATTCTTTCGGATTCGGGACTAAATTTATAGCGACTGCTGTGCCAGAGGGAATACCTGGGAAATTCTCATAGCTGTTAAAACATACATACATTGGTTTTAGAAATGGCAGCAAGTTGGTTTAATTAAGTTTATTTCTCCAGGGGCAGCAAACGGAGATTGAGTTCAAATGAAAAGGGAAGTTACTTTGATAGTTGCGAAGTCCATGAGTGGATTTCATTTGTTTGAAATTCAGTTCGTTATCAGTGAAACGACTAGGTACATGGAAAATTGAAATTGAAAAGATTTTTAACGGATTATCATGTTCATTATTAGTAAGTTTTACATCATTTTTAGGGACATGGTCTACGTTATGGGATTGAAATTCTTGTATGATGGCAGGCACATGGTTCTAAGAAATAAAGTCCTTGTTACATTAAATATGTTATAAAAACTAAAGCGTAATTATTTTTACATGCGTACAAAAATATTGCCATATATGTCGCAAACTAAAACAACTAAATATTTGACTGAGTTATGCATTGTCAGGTTTCATGCACAATCTTTTGCGTTACAGTCATTGTAAAAATCCTATTCCACTCTACTTGAAAAATTTTCAGGCATCACCAAAATATAAAAGACCAGCATTACCAGGTATGAAGTGACCAGCATTACCAGGTATGTAGTGACCAGCATTACCAGGTAAGTAGTAACCAGCATTACCAGGTGTGTAGTGATGGCGAGAAGCAGAGCTAGAGATAGCTGTGAATGGAGAGTGTAAGTGGACCACAAAACTGTTTGGACTGCCGTTATATGATGTAGGTTGCCATCATCTTTTCTTATCCTGCATTCGGGCATGAAAATGTGAGACAATTATGACGTAAATGTACCCTAGTAATACTTATTAACTATCCAGTAAAAACTATTAACTATCCAGTAATAACTATACTAAAGTAATAACTATTTGATTGTGCTGCCAAATCACAGTACAGGGATTTGACTCAATAAAGACTGTTGGTGAATTTCACAAAGGCCACATTGTTTTTTATTAATTACCTGGATTGTCCTCAACCACCGACTACAAGAGAGTGTGGCGTAGGGGTATGTATGCTTCTTCTATCCCTAATACAGTTTCATTAACAATTGTTTAATATTTTCTTCGTACTAACCAAATAGAATTTGGATATTATTTTACCTTAATTTTACTTTGTGATGTGTGAATATGGGCTTATATGCTGATCAACTGACTCAGGTTGAAAATGGTTCTTGGGAGAAAAAATATTGAAAACAACAACTTCAACTGAACCTACACGCTATAATGACAATCAAAGCCATGCTGTTAACTCCTACAATCCAACAGCTGTTTTTTAACAATTTAGACTAATTGTGTGACGAGGACTTTACAAAAAAAGGAAAATGATTGTTCGAATTAAGAGCTCCCCTTTGGTTCCAAGTTCCGAAATTGGACAATCTTCGAACTTTACTGTTCAGAAGAACTTAGAACAAGACTTTATAGGTGAGGCTGAAGAACTTTTGATTCTTCAAACTCGGATAGGCAACTGGAATCTGCTCATCTTCATTAGAGGTAGAATCGTCCAGGAAATGAAGAAGGCTATCGTATTAAGTGGAGGGAAGGTTTGATTTCATGATAGGGACAATTTTTTCCGGCGTATTTCCTTTTAGTGCATTTTTGTCTCCGCTAAAAGATAGTGCTGAAGCATTTCTAGTAATGCATGGAAAAATCAAAACTAGGACACTGTTTGAAGGAAATTTATTGAATCTTCTGAGGGAGTTAGAGCCATACATATATATATTTAGAAAAAGAATTCTTTGCTCTCGTTTTTGTACTGCCACTCGGCCGAAATTATGCTTAAAAATTTCTTTGCACCTTATCAAAATATTTAACAAAGAGACGGAATTCAGTGCTTTGTAATTCAGACTAGAGCTCAAAAATTTTCCGTCCTGTTCTAAAAATCTCCACTCTCAGTTTTCACGTGAGCACAGCTGTCCCTTGAGGAAATTCGTCACTTTGTGGGTAGAATAACGAGCTCAGATGAAAGAGAATCCCACATCACCAAATTTTCAAACACAAATGACTAGTCACTCTGAGTGCGGCAACATAACTTCTTTTTTTCAGGCAGGTGAGCATTCAAAAAAAGGAAGATATATTGCTGCACCCGGTTTATGTGAACAATGGGATAGGTAAGCTAATTTTTTTAAGAATTGTACAAGTGAGCCTAGTCTTGGGCTTGTGATTGAGTAGGTGGACTCATGAGTGAGAGCTAAGTTGTTTTTTATTAAAAAGACTAACTTATATGAACAGCAAATAAAGAAGATCTCATTGTGGATCTCCACAAAGAGCTGTTTCATCAAACATTTGATGCATCAGAGGGAAAACAGACACGTAAGTAATTTGTATGTAATATCATTCCTTACATACAAAGAAATAACATGCTTTTTCCCAAGTGCGTAAAAAACTGAAGAATATCTATACATGTTTATTTACATCAACGTTTTCGATGGCCCATTTTAAAATTTATAGTGGAACTTATAAAAAGTTGAATTGAGTAAGAACTTGTGTTTCATTTTTCCCTCTTTTCACCGGAATTTTCTGCGGGTGAGATACGGCTGTTGAAAATTAAGGAAGTGATTTATAAGAGTAACAAAATTCCAGGAATATACTGCACACTCGAATCGAATTTTTCTTTTACTGCCTCGGGTGAAACGAATGAAGCTGAAAGAAAACTGAAGGAAGGAAGGAAACTGAAAATAAAGGAAATGGCTCGAAAAGGCTAAAAATGCCTAGGAATTCACTGCACAGTCGAATCGAATTTTTCTCTCTTGCTGCCGGTGCACTGCAGGATTTGGGAAGGCTACGTGGCCTCTGTATCTTGGATACTAGAAAGTAGTGTTTCAGGACGATGTTCTCTGGAGAATTCGTTTGAGCCAGAACCTCCCAAAGAAAAAATTTAGAGTTTTTAAGTCCCACCCCAGAATATTTTGGTTTGATTTATGCTGACTTCGTCAACATGAACAAATTACACTGAAATTACTGAATAGATATAAAATTAAAATTAAATTAAAAAATCAGTTTTATGCCACTTAACAACATATACTAGTAGACCCACACCACCTGAAAATTCATGTGTTTTGTACTAAATTTTTTCGTTTGATTTGCTAGTGGACACAAGCTTTCCAAAGGAGTTTCCACATTGAAGGATGTGCTGTTGGTGTCCACAATACAAAACATGAATACTCTACCGAATTTCATCCTATCTAAATCCTTAAGAGCGCGACAGATGGACGGATCTAGCAAAGAAACAAGCAAAAAAGCAAGCAACAAACTGTGTATCTGCCTATATAATCTACTATGTATCTCCCTCTCTCTCTCTATCTCTCATTCTCTTTCTCTGTATCTGTGTGTGTCCGTCCCACTACTTCTGCCACCTGAGTGGGTGGCGTGCAGGCGGGACACACCTGCCAGCCGCAGCACCTCCTGCCTGCCACCACCCGCTGCATTGACTTCTTGCACCCTGCATACCGTGGGAGTATCTACATATATTGTATAATCGACTATGTATCTCTATCTCTCTGTATCTGTGTGTGTCCGTCTCATTACTTCCTATCTATTACTGAAGAAAAATTATTGAACTGAAATGAGAACGGGTATGCATGTATTAGAAAAATTGTATTGTGGATACCAAAGACACCAGATCACTATAAAACACGCCATTTGTTCCGTTATTAACTTTCTTCTCTTACACAACCATGTTATCGTTAGGTAAAATACAAAATGAAAGTTATGTATATATTCAAGAAACCTATTCTGATTCTGATGGTACCACGGGTAAAACTGAAAAATGTTTTTATTTCATAGACCCTTAATTTTCTTACTTTTGAATCAAATAATTTTAACAGGTACTATTTGGGCCACGTTATCATTAGATAAGATGTACCATGGAAGTCCTGTATATATTAATGAAACGTATTCGTTTAAAAACACAATAATTCGTAGTAAATCTTCAATGTATTTATTTTTATAATAATTTCAAATTAGTCATATCTAAATCGTGGAATTTCCACTGGAACTGGCTCGTTATTATATAGTGGATAGACAGTGCATCTCCATATCTCTCTCTTAGTCTTTCTCTGTCTTTGTCTTTCTTTGTGTGCCCACCCCATTAATTCCTATCTATTACTGAAGAAAAATTATTCAACTGAAATGAGAACGGATATGCATGTATTACAAGCATTGTATTGTGGATACCAAACGGGCCGGATCACTATTAAATCCTCGAGTTTTTCCTTCATTAACTTTCTTCTCTTGGCCGTCATTCTTCACGGCCATGTTAGTGGTAGATAAGGTGCAGAATGAAAGTTCTGTACACATTCGTGAAAAATATTCAGCTTCTGATAGTACCACGGGTAAAACTAAAAATTATATTTTATTTCAGAGATCCTTAATTTTATCATTTCAAACTAAGGAATTTCAGCTGTTTGCTACTAACTGGGCCATGTTGTCGGTTGATAAGATACAGAATGGAAGATCTATATACATACTGTATATTAATGAAAAATATTCATTCGAAGCACAATAATTCGGAGTAAATTTTTAATACATCAGTCTTTATATTAATTAAAATCAGTAAAATCTAAACCTTGGAAGTTCCATGGGAATTGTCCAGTTACTATATAGTGGAACTATTACCTGTTTCGATTTAGTGCACAGAACAAAAGTTGAAAAAAGTCTTCGGACTTTACATCAAATATTTAACTATCTAACCTCATGTTACAATTTGGATTTACCCTTAATTTAACTGATTAATAAGTTTTATATCAAGTGTTTAATCTTATTTCAAGTGCAGAAATGTCATGAATATGTAGAAATTTAATGAATTTAATGAATTTTCATGAATATACAGTATTGAACATTCATCTAGATTTGGTGCGTTGGGATAGCTTTACGTTACGAGTGTTTTCAATAAAGTTACTAATTATGTTGCGATGTATTGGAACTAATAATATGGGCAATGGTCAGATATGAACACCATATATTAAAAGAATAATAAATATTAGGTGCTGGATATTGAAAAACTTGAGTGCTATACCTACTATATAACATCACCATTTCGTGTGTACTACTGAAGAAACGTGATAGATTGAAAATAAATTTTGCTTTGCATCAAAATTTTCAATTATTTACAATAATTACTATCCCCTATATAATAATACACAGTTTGTTGCTGGCTAGCTTACTTTGTCCGTCTTTATGTCATGCTCCTAAGGATTTAGATAGGAGAAAATTCTATAGTTCTTTTCTATTCTATTGGAAAATTCTGTTTAGATAGGAAAAATTCATTAATAGTAAGCCTTGTATTGTGGATACCAAAGGCGCATCCTTCAATGTGGAAACTTCTTCGCAAAGCCTGCGTTCACTAGCAAATTAAAAAACAAACAAAAAACACGAGAATTTTAATATGTCATACAGTACAGCACAAAACGTCATAATTTCACACTAAATGCGATCGGGTTTTTTAATTGTTAATGCTAACATCTAAAAACTAGTGATGATGCTCCTAATGGCTGTTCCTTGTGCCCTCGAACCAGGGAAAAAAAACCTGCATCAAAATCAACGACGTTCAGTTAGCTTTTTTGTCTGAATACACGGACGATGGGTTTTTTGTTCACAAAATAGGTGAAAATCAACTAATAATTTTCCAATGATTTCACTTCAACAATAACTTCAGTACAACAAGTCGACAAAAGTTTCACGATGCTATTTATTTTCATTGACTTCATTTCTGTAAAAAATGTAAACAAGAATTAAACTCTCGTAAAATGACAGGAAAATTCTCCCCGCTAAATTTACCTTGAATTTTAAATACGCTCGTAAGTCCAACTTTTCTTTCGAATAGAAAATAGCTACTTCTATTTATGTGTGCACGGGCTCATTATTTTTATTTTACTTCCGGAGAAAGATCTATTTTTCATTCATATGGGATATTTTTATTATTTCTCTGGGTACTTTTTATAAGCCAATCTGGCACTTGTTCTCAATTATACTGTTTTCATTTGTATTTCCTGTCAAAAATACTGCATATCCTCGTACCCATTTATTTTTATTTTCTAATCACTGGAAAAACGGTCGTTTTCATTAACTAGAAGGTCTTTTGTACATCCTATCTGTAAAAAAATCCTTGACTTCATTTTTAATAAATTATTTTACATTTCAATCAACAAAAATATCTTCATCTTCATTACAACGAAATTAATTAATCAATGAAATAAATTATTAGTTTATAACATTTAAAACTCACAAGCCGAATTCAACAGAATTGAATTCGCCGTAAATCTAGAAAATTCCGGAAAAAGTTCACCTCTGCGTACATTTTCAGTCTCTAACAGATGCCGGAGCTCAGAACTGAGCATGCATTTTAGCTGAATATAGTGGTTGTGATTATTTGCTATGCATGAACTAATTAATTAACTAATTAAGCAGGACCAGTCGGTCTCTCCAGTCGTTCTAATTAACTGGTTTTGTGTGCTCTCGTGCGGTCAAGAGGAGACCCTTGTATTATTATACCACGCTTGTTGTTAAAATTAGGAACATTAGTAAAATTGGTGATATTAAATTGAGAACATTAATGAAATTGGTAGCATTCAATTGAGAGAATTAATGAAATGGGTCTCATCAAATAGAGAAAATTAATGAAATGGGTAACATTAAATTGAGGACATTAATGAAATGAGTAACATTAAATCGAGTATATTCATAAAACTGAGAACATTAAATTGGCAACATTATCATAATTGTGAACATTAAATTAGGGTCATTAAATTGGGAACAATAACAAAATTAGGAACCTTGAATTAAGATCATCAAATTGGGACTATTGAATGGGGAACAATAATGACGTTGGGAACAGGAAATTAGGAACACGAATATAATTGGGAACATTTAATTAGGAATATTCTTAAAATTCAAAATATTAAACTAGAATACAATAATAAAATAGGAAACATATATTGGGAATATGATTAAAATTCAGATCATAAAATTAGAAACATAAATAAAATTGGGACCATTAAAAGAAGGACATTGGCATTTTGATTTGAAGTCTGAAAAGGAGTTGATCAAATCGACTTGGTTCGCTGCTACACAGAGAAACTAATCGTGTTATGACGTTAAAAAGATTTCTTATTATTAGATAACAAAACCACGAATTTATTCTCTTAAATTATGACAAACTTTGAACGGTCGTGATGTACCAATGACCAAACAGATTAGATGGCCAATATTAGATGAATTATCCATTTTCAATTGCCATCTCATTGTGATAAAAACAAGCTGTGCTTCAGTAAACTTACTACGCAAACTTGTTTTGTAATGTGAGTTCAACTTCTTTTGTATTATCAGTACAACTTGTTTTGTATTATCAGTACAACTTGTTTCGTATTATCAGTACAACTGGTTTTGTATTGTCAGTACAACTTGTTTTGTATTATCAGTACAACTTGTTTTGTATTGTCAGTACAACTTGTTTTGTATTATCAGTACAACTTGTTTTGTATTGTCAGTACAACTTGTTTTGTATTGTATTGAAGGTCAGAGGGGATCTTAAACTTCTTTCCAGGAATACAGTGATGATCTTCAAGAATAAGTATCGTAGTTTAAGTATAAGTTGTTCAAGTATAAGTAGTTCAAGTATAAGTAGTTCAAGTATAAGTATTTCAAGTACAAGTTAGTAGCTGAAGTATAACAGTTCACCCCTGATCTATTTTTGAGAAGACCTTCCCATAAACTTTACATATTACTCCATGTTATTTTTCGAAAGGTAATTTTGCGAGAATGTTCTCCCAAACATATAATTTAGTGAATGTTAGCATGACAAATATCTTCTATGACAGCCACACTTCTGAAGCAACAGTCGTGTGCTCTGTGTGCCTCTTCTTCTCATCTTGGGCTGATCTGAGGCCATACGCTGGTCTGGAGCCTCATGAGACTCTCTCTAATATCACTTATCTTCCTTGGAGGCGTAGAGGGAGTCAAATATCATTCCTCTTCCATGGAGGCGTAGAGTGAGTAAAATATCATTCCTCTTCCATGGAGGCGTAGAGTGAGTCAAATATCATGCCTCTTCCATGGAGGCGTAGAGTGAGTCAAATATCATTCCTCTTCTATGAAGGCGTAGAGTGAGTCAAATATCATTCCTTTTCCATGGAGGCGTAGAGTGGATCAAATATCATTCCTTTTCCATGGAGGCGTAGAGTGAGTCAAATATCATTCCTTTTCCATGGAGGCGTAGAGTGGATCAAATATCAATCCTCTTCCATGGAGGCGTAGAGTGAGTCAAATATCATTCCTCTTCCATGGAGGCGTAGAGTGAGTCAAATATCATTCCTCTTCCATGGAGGCGTAGAGTGAGTCAAATATCATTCCTCTTCTATGAAGGCGCAGAGGGTCTAATACCATTCTGATTCAATGGGATAAGGGTGTAAGTGATGGTGGACTTGCCCCTTTGTCCACCTTTTTCATGGATGTCGGTTCGCCATTCTTTGAATTTTCTACATTATTCTTGTAGACTACCGTCACACATAAAGTTATCACTGTACACTTTACTCATTCAGCAGCACCATGTCCTTCTGATTGCAGAAAACGGACTACACTTCATAACTCACATTTTGCAGGAGCATCGATCGTAGCGGTTGTGTTCAATGGCTTCTACCTCGGAACTCGAGCAGTCAGGCTTTATCCGTTTCGGCGATTATGTAAAGACAAGTGAGACCTTGTGGTACTTTTAGTAATACAATGATTGTTATGTAACTTTGCCCTATTTTAATAGCCCATCGGAGGTTTAAAAAAGAGCTCTCCTGTTAAAGATTCTTGGAGGTTAAATTTTAACGCTATGTTCTCAGTCTATAAAACAGTTTTTTCAATTCGTAGCTGAATTTATTTCCTTGCGACAGCCTGATAAATAGTGAATGACATGCTTCTATCGTACAGGAAAGTCTGATAAGGGAGTACAGCACAGAGAGATGAAGAACTGTACTTAGGAAACAACCTTCTGTTGTTCAGAGAAGCGTCCGATGAGGTCTTGTGCCTGTAAATATGATGGTTGATAAGGTGTCTCCACGTAAGGGAAATCAGAGTATTGAATCTCCAATGATTTTTCTTAAAATGATGGAATAACACGTTCATTAATTGCATTTTATTAAGTGTTTGGGTGTTACTTATTACGAATGTAATTAATTCTTCCTTATTAAAGTCATTTTTAAATAGTTTACCTTCGCAGCATCGAACACCCTCGAATAGG
Source organism: Trinorchestia longiramus (assembly GCA_006783055.1). Taxonomy (NCBI): domain Eukaryota; kingdom Metazoa; phylum Arthropoda; class Malacostraca; order Amphipoda; family Talitridae; genus Trinorchestia; species Trinorchestia longiramus. The sequence continues at coordinate 200,038 of VCRD01000218.1, forward strand.
CTATGATTTTAAGAGCCGCTTTCTAATTAATTATTAGAAAACTTTATAAGCAAGCAATTAACCTTCAGCGAACGGCATCATCACAGGGTTTCTATGCACTGTTGATGCTGCGTTATAAAAGGCGTTAATTCAGTTTCAGTAACGAATAATGAGTTAAAGCGTTGGGAAGCTCAATGAATGCAATAACTTTGCTCACTTCCGCCATACTGAGAGCAATAAAAAGTCGCTAACTCATTTCAAAAGTTCGAAAAGAAAAAAGTGCATTCAAAACGCTTCTTAATCATTAGGCGCAGATGTTGACTTTAGTTGCGGATTTTACACTGATTTTTGATGTTGTTTCCCCTGACCTGTTGAAAATAAGTTAATTTACTCGAGTTCAGCGTAGTGATGAGAAGTCTAATATAAAATAAGCATTGTTACTGTCTTGTTTCATCTCAACTAGTGCAAAAACTGCTAGCAAATGTTTCTAAAAAGTCAAAACCTTTAGGACTCACGTCCTGGAGTTACTTTTGAAGAAATGAAGTTACGTGTTTTTACTGGAAGAATAAAGATTCCATTTGCGGTGTTTGAAGTGATGGGGTGGAAAAAAAATGTATTGATTTTTCGGAACAGTTCACGACATTTACAGTACGACTACACAGTGCCAGAAATGATAAATTGCATTAACATTGAAACACAAACACGATACCTAGAGCTGGTAACCTAATACGTTGCGTTGAGATTTATTTTGCAGCTCAGAAATTCAGTTTTTTAGCCTTTACGATAAGGTCGTGTATTTTTAGCGTGCTCTTTGTGAAACTTTAACAAAGAGTTTTACTGTATTTGAGCTATCAAAATGAAGTCTTTGACACATTCCTCTTTTACAGACTGCTATTTCAATTACCTCAATGTGAGAGAACTTTTTGCTTGATCAATGAAGCCTGAAAACTCAACTTCTTCGCAATTTCAAAAGCGAATCACGGATTCGATGTAGCAATGTTTCAAACGCTGGAAAAAGATGTTCAGAAAAGAGACAGCAGAAAGTTCACATTTTTTCCAGACTGAACCAAATAACTTACCAACTTTGAAGCGAATTTTAAGATGTAGTCAAAGTTTTACACCGATGCTGAACTGAAGACACAGTTCCATCATGAAACTTTTTCTGAAACGTACAGTTTGCTTATTCAAGATCGGGTTCGTTTCAAACATTTTTAACTTCTTAGTAATGTGTATAATTTGATAAGTTTAATGACATGGCAATCAATATTTCTTTTCCATTTATTTTTTTCTGCAAATGCCATTTTACTTCTTCTACTTAACCAACATTACATATGTTCAGGGTGGCCCATAATTACGGTACCTTTTTAAAGTTTTAATAGCTATAAAACTAAAAATGGTAAAGAGATTTAGTTAATCCAGAATGAAAGAAGAAATTTCAAAGTTTAGGATAAATTTATAAATGAAACAATAAAATATGTTTAACTATGGAATACAATATCTTTTAAATGACTTCTATTATAAGTCAAACAATGGCGTGCTCTTTCAACAGCGCTGTTCATTACTTTCCTTAATGTCTCTGGTGAAATGTTGTTGATCTCTTGAATGATGTTTAGTTTCAATTGCTGTGAAGTATCACGCATTACAATGTAAACATTTTTCTTTAAATATCCCTAGAGAAAGAAATCATGAGAACTTAGATCTGGAGATCGAGGCGGCCATGGTATATCACCAAAACGAGAAATTAATCTGTTTGGAAAAATTGCTTTTAACATTTGCATTGTTTCTTTCGCTGTGTGCGCTGTAGCTCCAGCTTGTTGGAAAGAGGTAATCTCTGGGTTATTACCTCCAATTTCAGGTATTAAATATTCTTGAATCATCTGTCTATACATGTTTCCATTAACACAAATTGCATCACCATTAGCATCTTCAAAAAAATATGGTCCAATGATCTTCAACTACGTGATGCCACACCATACTGTTACTTTAGCGGAGTGAAGTGGACGTTCATGAATTTCTTTTGGATTTTCTGAAGTCCAGAATCTGCAGTTTTGCTTATTATCAAAACCATTGAGGTGAAAATGAGCCTCATGTCATTATTAAATTCTTTACAAAGTTTTCATTTTCTGGAAGGTGCAGAAATCTATTCGCAAAATCTAATCGCTTTTGGTAGTCAGTAGGATGGAGTTCTTGAGTTAATTGAATTTTATGTGGATGGTACTTTAAATCTTTTACCAAAATACGTTGCAGTGAGGTACGTGACATTCTCAGTTGAATTGAACGTCTCCTAGTTGACGTTTTGGGCCGATCAGCAACACTCGTTGCAACAAGCTGAATTGAAGCGCCAGTTCGTATGGTCCGTGGCCTGCCACAACGTTGTCTGTCTGCTGTTGTCCCTGCTTCTCTAAATTTCAATATCATTTTTTATGAACGTCTTCGAAGGACTTTTTTCAATACCATCAATATTCATGTAATTCCTCTGAACTGCAGTAACCGAACAATTACATCGGAAGTAAAGTTCTACTATTTTTGCTCGTTGTTCCATTGCGTAGCGATTCATTTTGGGGGTGAATTTTAAGAATTCTTGGGCAATGTGTTGTGATTGTCGGTAGACTTGATACGCTGGTAGAAAACTTTGAAATCTCCTCATTCAATCTGAATTAATCAAATCTCTTTTTTCCATTTGTAATGTTATAGCTACAATTGTTTTAAAAAGGTACCTTACTTATGGGCCATCATGTCTTAGTTTCTTTTGCATAATCCTATGCATAGATTTATTTAATTGATACGTAATGAAAGCCGTTTAATACAACAGTTGAAAGTCGACCGCCAAATCCGCTCATTTATTTAGAATGTTTTCTCTCACCAGCACAGCCTACTTCTTCTTTTACGCGGACACTCCGCTTTCCTTGGTAGTCCAAAGGCCGTTTGTTTAGCAGGGGCGGCTGACAGACCCGTTAGTAAGTTTTATGTCCCGACGATTGATTTTCGTTGCTGAACGATTGGCAAAAGTTGGGGGTGAACTTGGGTAATTTATTTAAATGGGGGCCTAGGACATCCCCCTCGTGAACAAATTGCTTGGTCTTTGGCACAGGAAGTGGAAGATTTAGGACACTGCAACCAGAAATCTTCCGGGTGAGAAATGTACATGCGCTGGACAAATTCTTCCTTTTTCCCATACTCATACACAGAATTAAAATACTCACTCGTTCTTCTGCAAGTAGCAACGTATGTTAATTAGATCAAACATACAAAGCGTACGTTGGTTTCAACGTTGGAAAATTGTTACAGAGAATGCAGTAATAATTTGTTATTTAAAAAAATCCTTGCAGCAGGAATATTTGTGAATTATGTTTGTCATTTAGGTTCTCTTTTTTTGTTCTTCTTTTTCTGAATTCTTTTTGTCTTAAAATGTGAGAATGATTTTAGTAGATAACTGCTAGGTTTGAGAGGGAGAGACAGAAGCATCATAGTAACAGGATAATAAAGATCTATACGTTTTTTTAAAGCTTCTTTCACTCCTTTTTTATTGGCACACAGGTTCCTAATGTATTAGAGGAATAGTATATCAACAGGAGTTAATTCGTAGCCTTATAAATGATGGAAGAGCTTCTTATAAAAAAGTAGTTTCAGCAGCGCTTATGTGCTTCCGGAACTCGGAAGCAAGAGAACTAAGAAACTCCTTCTTCTTTAGAACTACTTCCTTAAACGACGACCACCGTCATGTCGAGTGTCAATTACAGTGTACACTTTCCATAGTGCAGTGTCTACAATAGTGTCCACAGTACAGTGTCTACAATACAGTATCTAGAGTATAGTGTTCCAAATACAGTGCTGGCAGTACAGTAACTACAGTACATTATCCACGGTACAGTGTCTACAGTACAGTGCCTGTAGTACAGTGTTCACAGTAAAGTGTCTACAATACAGTGTCTGTAGTACAGTGTATACAGTACAATGTTCACAGTACAGTGCCTACAATAATGCTTCAAACAAGGCAGTGTTCATAGTACTGTGTCCATAGTACTTACAGTGTCTCCAGTACAGTACCTACAGTATATGTACAGTGTCCACAGCACATAGTACAGTGTTTTAGTTCACACTGTTATGCTACTGCCTAAGGATAATAGAATTTTCATCAGTCTCATTTAATGAGACACATGAGACCTCAACTGATGTCGGAAAAATCCTTCGTGAGACATTCGCAGCTCTGAGTTCAGCTTTCACTCTATTTACATCGTACTCTCATGTAATTGCTCCATCACTCAGTCATTCACTATTTAACGAAGACCTTGTTTTTATTGTCGTAAAAAGGAGAACGTAAGGCACTGCTTATTTAGGTTCCTCGTTTTCGACGGAGAGAAATAGAATAAATTTTACCGTCAAGCAGCGTAGAACGATCATAAAAATTTATGGATCAGGTGGCATGGCTGATGTTTTTCAAGTCACCGAACAGAATCATAAACGTGTTTATTTTTATTGCTTTAGCAGGGCTGCAATAAGTCTGCAACTGCAATGGCATTTTGTTGCCAAAAAATAATCTCCTTTAAATGGTATATTTATTTGGATAGCTCTGATAGTTGCAGTAGAGAAAGGCTGTAAATTAGTTCATCCATAAATATACAGGAAAAATAATCACTCATTTCTTCACGGACAGTTGCACAATAAAAATGCCATTCATTTCATCATTACAGTGTTGGCTCAGTCAGAAATTTTAGAATATTGATCACGATGAAGAAATTTTCGTGAAAATAAGTTTGATTTATTTTCTGTTTATATTGAAGTAACACAACTTAAGAGACAATTAAGCGCTAACTTGTCGATCGCATTAACAGTCAAATTCCTCTACATTTGAAAGATCAAAATTTCCCAATTTTTGTCATGTATGAAATTTTAATTATGCAATTAATATCACTTAGTATTCAATCTTTCCAATTTCAAACAGTAATAAATGTTGAGCATCTGTACATTTGGCCTCACTACACTGGGCATCACTACACTGGGCATCACTACACTGGGCATCACTACACTGGGCATCACGACACAGGGCATCATTACACTGGGCATCACTACACAGGGCATCACTACACTGGGCATCACTACACAGGGCATCACTACACTGGGCATCACTACACTATGCATTACTAGAATTATGTGGGAAACATGAACTATCTACCTATATAATCGACTATGTATCTCCGTCTCTCTCTCTCTCTCTCTCTCTCTCTCTTTCTCGCTGTATCTATGTGTGTCCGTCCCCTTACTTCCTATCTATTATTGAAGAAAAATTATGGAATTGAAATCAGAACGGGTATGCATGTATTACAAGCATTGTATTGTGGATACCATAGGCGCCGGATCATAATAAAACACGCCATTTGTTCCGTTATTAACTTTCTTCTCATTGCGGCCATGTTATCGTTAGGTAAGATACAAAATGAAAGTGCTGTACATATTCAAGAAAAATATTCTGATTTTGATGGTACCACGGGTAAAACTGAAAAATGTTTCCATTTTATAGATCCTTAATTTTCTTACTTTTGAATCAAGGAATTTAACAGGTACTATCTGGGCTACGTTATCGTTGGATAAGATGCACAATGCAAGTCCTGTATATATTAATGAAAAGTATTCATTTAAAACACAATAATTTGTCGTAAATTTTCAATGCATTTATCTTTATAATAATTTCAAATTAGTCAAATCTTAATCGTGGGATTTCCACGAGAACTGGCTAGTTATTAATAACACTGACATTTGAAGTTGACCATGAAGCATTGGTTACATATTTATACATAATTGATTACAAACTAGAGCACTAGCAGCAAAATATTAGGTTATGTTCTAAATTCTAGCATTTAGAGAACAACATGAACTGATCCGAGTGCTAGTATTTAATGCTGAAAAATAAATATTTGGCGAGAAATTCATCACTTTATTCATAATGGATGTTGAATGCTGAATCAGATGTGTGTGTTGGACAAAACTTGTATGAAAATTTTTGACTGTAGGATCAGGATTATGAATCATAAAATAAATGCAAAAATTACACTTCGTGGGAAAACCTAAAATTCGCACCAGTATGTATTCTGGAAATTCTTCTTAATTAGTATGAAGCCAAATGTAAAAATCTTCTCCTAGTGCATAAAGAAAACACCAGAAATAAAACTAGTACGGAAATCATACCACGTACATAAGCCAGAACTATTACCGGTACGTATACCAAAAACCCTACCAGTACATATCCTACAATTACGTAATAGAGCGTATCATAAAAAACTCTTACCAGTACATATCCTAGAAGTACCTAAATGTACGTATCCTGAAAACCCTACCAGTACGTATCTCAGAAATTCTTACCATGTATGTATCCCAGAAATTCCTACCAGTAAGTAACCTAAAAATTACTACCATAAATGTATCCCAGACATTCCTACCAGCACGTATCCTAGAAATTTCCAGAACGTACTTCAGAAATTTTTGCAAGTATGACAGCGAGATCAAAATCATCCCCTAGTGCATGAACGAGTTTAGAGACACCAGTGCAAAAACTTTTAACACAACGTCTACCTCCAGCTCAAAGAAAACATTGAAAATTGTTTACCTCGTGTTTGGCAGCAGAAGATTAGGAACAAGCTTCCATTTTAGGAGAGAATAACAACATCTTCAGAGCAAAGACTTTTCCAGTCAGGGGGAAAATTACCCTCTCTGAGACTATCAGCTTCCTCGTAGTAAACTGCTTCTAATACACGTAGGTGCAGTTAAGACACAACTAGAAGCGGCTTTAAATTTAATTTTAAGGTTTTTACTTTTTTTCATGCGTTAAAGATTATGTTATGGTGATAAGGATTTCCAAGTTTGTATAACGAAGGTTGTTTTCAACGACACAAATGACAAGAAACCCTTCCGTATAATATTTTAAATCTTTCCTATATTTTTATTCTCATTTGTTTTCGAATGACACGGTTTGGCGAAATAATCATAAATTAATGTATATAGAAAGTTGCCAGATTTTGCTTTTAATATGGGGTTAATGTAAGTTTTCCCCTTATCTTTAATTGAGTAACATCCGTACGACAAAGAAATATTTAGAAAAAGTACATAGCTTTCACGCTCCTACTTCGATTGAATTCTGTTTCACTTCGCTTGGATTCTTCCCATTTGTTGCAAATTTAATTCGAAAAATAAAATCCTAATTTGATGCCTTATACATATATGATCATTTAATTTTATTCCATCTTGTGTTATTGGGAAACTTCTGAAACATTGTGAAAGCGAGAACAACCATTTCCATCGAAGGTGTCGTCAACTTAGAATGACAGTAACCACTAAACCTAAAGAGAAACACAACTTTATTTCTAGTATAACATCAAACGTTACTACCTACACAGCAACTTATTTCTTGATAGAAATAGTAACTGTTTAGTGCCTAGTTAGCTATTTTTTAAATAGGTACAATCAATAGGTACTTTTTTCTTGATAGAAATAGTAACTGTCTAGTGCCTAGTTAGCTATTTTTAAATAGGTACAATTAATAGGTACTTATTTCTTGATATAAATAGTAACTGTCTAGTGCCTAGTTAGCTATTATTTAAATAGGTACAATCAAAATTAGACCCCTTGTCTTCAGACTTCTAACAATATCATGTGAATCACTTAAGAAAACTAGGCAGCTGGAATCAAACTTATGTCCCTTTGATGCATGCAGCACTGACCTAGTCAGACTTTGAGCCTCGAAGCTTGAACTAAAAAAATGGCTTTAGACTCAGTTTAGTAAAATGGCCTTACTTCTGCGTGAGGAGGATTTGGTTATTTAATAACCTGATTTAACGTCTAATTTCTTCTATACACCAGAATTGAAAACAGACTTTGCACAATTCCACTAAGCGACTCAGTTAACTCAAGACAAGGCTTAAGCCATTCATGCGACTGCAGAATTCATATCTTTCTAATGAATGAATTAAATGGAGATGAGAGTTTGGCGCATTTGAAACATGACGACATCAGTCAAGGTAAATGAAATCTTGAGCAGGGCACTGAACTTTCAGGATTTGCTGGACGCGTTTGAAGTCTTTGGAGATCTAATGACAGAGATCATCGTTCGCCTAGATCTTGTTCTGGCTAAACTAAGCAGAAATCTTCCTTCAAAGTCCCTGAAAAATTGGCGCATCAACTGATTTTCCTCTTCACAGTTGAGATCTTACATACAACATCACAAAGAAGTTATTCATGTGCTGAACTACAAAGTAATTCAAAGAAGATACAATTGTTTCCATTCGAAACTGCAGCATTTCGATCTCACCTCCTGATTTGTATCATGTTTAACGGAAAAGGAACTGAGATCATAACGAAGATAATTCAAGATAGAAAAAAATCAGAACTTCAGAGTTGTGTTTTTAGAATTTGAATAACAGATGAGGTTTTTCAGTTGTTGATGAGGTTAGAAAGTAGCTTAACCGGAAACCGATCAAAATTGCTAACTAAAACAACGTGGGTTACTTATCCTAATTTCAGATTCTTTTTTTAAAATTAACCTAAAAATACTGGTAGTTGTGATCGATTAGTATTACTATTAATGCGAGACACTCAAGTAATGTTTTACTCACGCCTCTGTCTATGTTGAAGAAATAACTTCTGAATCAATTGATTTGATTGTGCATGTTTTTCATTTTGTAATCTTCCTTCACTTTTAAATCGAGACTATATTGCCTAAAATTTACTTCCATGATCTTTCTGTACTTAAAGTTATCACAAATTTTTTGCCAAGAATATTTGAGCTGGCATCTTTTTTCACATCCTTTTCAGTATGTGCTCATTCAGATTGAAAACAACTAGAATACTGCCTTGCTTTTGATTTCTTTAGACAGTCTTGTCGTTTATGTCAAGTCGAGTTACACGCAAATGTGGAAAATAGACTGCCAAAAAAATCCTTTAATTATATTCTATCATACAGGTGCTTATTACTAGCTGGTAATCTCTTTGAAGGAAGCCTCGTGGAAAGAAAACTTTATTATCCATCCAGTCTAACCCTAACGTTCTTTGGCAGGCTATCATGCTCTACAATGCCCGTTGATGAGCAAAAAAGCGTGCAAAATTCATCTATTGTACCGCCAAGAGCCTATTGAGATCCAGGATTAACAGAACAAAACAACATTATCCAAGCTGCTGGGCATGTTTTTTAGTCAGGTGGGCTGCGCTCTATTGTCCGAACTTTGGAAGACGACGCCATTGTTTGGCCATCTCGGTATAGTCAGCCGGCAAGATCAAAACGAAGCTTCGTTAGGTTCTAAGTTCCTTTGTAACTTGCCCAAGCCCAAGTTTGTCTGTGTCCGCCTTCATCCTAGGCAAACATTTTTATCATCACTGAGACAACTCTACTGAGTTTCTGTGCCAGTTTACAACTGCTCACTAATTTACTTGGTAGGTCGTCCCTTGTGTTGGCCTCGCCGGCAGGATGACATAAACCTCTTTACTTTGTCGAACGTGACTCCAGTGACTTATTAGTGGCTTACTTCAAGACATGCCTTTGATGCTGTCAACCGGTTTAAAATACACAGTTTCTTCAGTTACTAATTGGATAGAGGTATTTTAAAATCCGTTTCCTGGAAAATTTTTAGTCATCTATCTTCGAACGAAGAATTTTTTTTAGAAACGTTCGTTGCACCTGAATTAAAGTTGAGAGCCTAATCTACGCCTTACTTGACCTGCTTCTCAAGAATCATGTTCTGGTGAGTGGATTTTGTTCTTCTTGCTTTGATCCAATGAAAACTGTAAAAAAAAAATCCTGACAAAAACTGATATATCAGCGCATGAATGACGTTCGTACGTCAAGAAAACTTGTACCTATGACTACTAGTTTTTTCAATTTAGACTGGTTTATTTTCGTGATTTTTGGTTTTATTTTGCAAATAGCGCATTTAAATATGAATCGTTATAGGGGTCGATAGAACCCTGTGTATCTATGAATAAGATTTGAGAACACTGAACAAAAAGTACTCAGCAGCTCTGGAAGTCACAATAAATCACTGAATAAATTTCTGGTACAAAATTTGAAGCATAATATCAGGTTGGTGCAAAAGTTTTTCCCGGTTTGTAAGCTCAATTTTGAGAATGAAAAAATAGTTATTTTGAAGAATTTATTCATGCCAATAACATCTTTGGGCTTCTATGACCTGATTCCATCTGTCAACGAGTTTATTTATATGCCTCGTGTGTAAAATTCTTTAGGTTTTGATGCAAAATATGAATCTAACTCATTTTTAATCTCTTCCTGTGATGTCAACCTAAGACCATTTAAATAGATCTGTAATCCTCGAAATAAGCGATAATCAGAAGGACCGAGGTCTGGAGAATATGCTGGATGGGGTAAAACCTCCCAATCAAGTTCCCAATCAAGTTGCATTCAAACCAAAGATTCACAACAAGAAACTCGGCACAGGTTCTCAGGAGACAGTTCGTGCGGAACCCATTTTCCGATTACTGAAACCTTCCCCATTTGTTTCAGTTGGTGTATCACGGTTGTATGGGTTGCAACAAATTGGTTAGCCAGTTCCATCGAGGTTACTGTCGAATTTTCAGTAACAGTGGCTTCCAACAACTCCAAATCAAGCTTTTTTGGGCGACCACCTCCTACCTCGTCTTTCAAGTTGAAATTTCCTTTACGAAAACGAGAAAACCACCATCTGCAAGTTCTCTCCTACACAGCATCATTTCCATATGCACTTTGAACGTTTAGTGCTGCAGCACTTGCACTGAAACCACTATGAAACTCGTAAAGTGAAGCATGTCTGATATGTTCTTTAGTTGGGTTGAACATAGGTGCAAATAATGCAGCAAAATATGAATGATTCCTTAATAGTCTGGGAGAAAGAAGTTTAAATTACTCATGATATTACAAATCAGCAATAGAAATAAGCATAATATCAATTTAGATAATTTGGAATTCTTCTCTTCAAAATCGGCAACAACTTTTGCACCAACCTGATAGAAAGCGCTGAATAAACTTGGTAAACCGAAGATGATCTTCGAATAGTTAAGCTGAACAGCGCTAGTTAGCGTCTTCCCTAACAGGTGGTGTGAATTAATTAGAATAACTTTTGTCATTCATAATTGAGCTGATAGTCTTGATACAGCTCTTTTGATTTGATTTTTTTGCTGCTTAGTGAATGAAGTATGAGTTGAAATGTCTGCTACTGCTCCTAGGAGCTCAAGCTAGGTAAGTTTTTCTCAACCCGTTGCCTACGATTATTCAAAGTTGGAGTTCAAATAATACACGGTGGTCCAAAAAATGTATTGACTCTTCAAATTCCGATAACTTAATTTCTGTTCAGCGGAGAAAATAAATATAACCACTATCGGAAAGCTGAGAAAATTTCAATTATTAATGACACACTTATGTACCAACACGTAGTTGATGTGTTAAAAATATCACACTTATTTTTTGTGAATCTTATTATAAATTTATTTGTAGGCTATTTTCAGTCACATTATTGGTATGCTCAACAGTACGTTATATCAGATCTTAATTGTAATCCTGAGATGAAATAAATTTTATTTGTTCTTTCAAATTTTGACAAGAATTTAGGAGCAATGATACGTTCAGAAGTTTTTTAGATTTCAGCATGTATATTCTAATACTAAGAATCACCGTCATGTGTTTATATATTTATTTATTTATATGTTTCGCGTCACGCTCTTAAGAATAGATAGGAAGAAATTAGCACTGTCGGTTTTGGTTACACTTCACTGGTAAATTAATACACTCATTTTTGCTACACAAGTGCACTATAATAAGTCACTTTCAAAAAAATTAGAGAGATCCAGAGCCTTATATACTCGAGTCAGTATCGTGGATACCGAGTTCGGCGGGGTATTGCATATTACAATATACATACACAAGCTCGCAGTTGCTTTCAGTAATGCTGAATTTCTGTATCTTGTATATGAAACGAATAGTCATAACTATTCCTATTGCAGCTCAAAAATACTGTATTCTAAGTGTTTATTACTGTCACAAGAAAAATAAGTTACATTTGAAATAAGCTTAAGCATAGAAACTTCACTCGAACGAAAAAAAGACTGAATCAAGAGCGAAAAAGAAGTGTGAGAGAAAGATTATCTCAAGAGCAACAAGCTGTTGTAAGGCAACAGAGGCGGGATCAGTATGCAAGTAATTTACAAGAACGACTAGAGGCCATACGCTCAGCAGCAAGACTAAGGCAGGTGCAGAGGCGTGAACAGGAGGATGATGACCAGCGTTATGTTCGTAGACGGAATCTCAGAATAGCAGCGCAAGAAAGAATAGCTGCTGCAACTGAGCCAGATTCAAGTCAAAGAGAGATGTGACCAACAGATTTGCCACCATTTTTGATGGCACGGGTACACTAGTAATTATATATTTTCGATGAATGTCAATTTCTTTTGAGCGAATTTTACTACACTTTTATGACTTTGATAATTTTTCCCTAAAAATTTACTACCCATTTACACGAATTAAGTACAGGTTACATACAATTTTTCATTGGAATAATTTTTCTGGATAATATTTTATGCTGGTGCGACAATCTTGTATTTTTCATGGAAGGCGTATTTACTATCAGTGTTCAGGTGCCATAATAGGCTCATCAGAAGGCAAATTTGAAGAATTTTCGGGATTCTTTTTCTTCATTTGATGCTCCTTCAAGATTTTTTATTCAATATCCATACGTGAAAATAACAAAATATGAGCAATATTTACCCTACGAGTTAGGATTTATTGTTCTTAACTAAAATGTAGCTAGCGTCAGTAAGGTGTGCGCACGTAGCTGAAATATCTATGCATAATTGAGGTGCAGGTGCGGGATTGATGCCTTTGCATTAGACGGCATGGGACTTGGGTAGCAGCTCAAGATTGGACCAAACGGCTCGTTTTTGTTTCAATATTTTATTCTGTTTTAATACGCATGACCTATAGTCTATTTTCGTGAAATCAATGTTCTGTTCGTATGTCTCTATAAGAAGTTTAAGGCTCACTCTATTTTCATTTGCAAATGATCGACTTATTCAACTTAAATAACAATTATTTTAAGCTGCTTCATCTCTTGATATTTACTCGGCTGCATTTACTTCATTTTGTTTCATCTACTTGACCGTATCAACTCCATTTAATCTCATCTACTCAACCGTATCTACTTTATTTTGCTTCATCTACTCGAGTGCATCTAATCTATTTTGCCTCATCTACTCGACCGTATCACTCCATTTTGCGTCATCTACTTGACCGTGTTTACTCTATTTTGCCTCATCTACTCGACAGTATTTACTCCATTTTGCCTCATCTACTTGATCGAATCCACTCTATTTCGCCTCATTTTCTCGAGCTTTTGCACATCGGCTCATTTGAGGGGATGTTTGCAAAAAATACCGTTTAACAAATAAAATTCCATTAAGTGCCTCACAAACATCATTGGTTTTATCTTCATGTATCATTTTCATTTCGTATATTAGTTGGAAGGAATATTTTTGCCAGGTTCATTTCTATTTCCATTTTATGAACCCGACGGCTGTGATTTGCAGGGCTATGGAGTCGGCACTTTAATTTGCAGACGTCAATATTCCGACATAACGTGTGTGTGTCATTCTTGGTCGTTTTTCCTATAGCTCATTAACTTCATATTTAAATTCATCGTAACTATGTCAACTTTGACGATGATGAGTCCTCCACCAATTATTAATATACTCGTACAGGGTGTCCCAGAAAAATCTATACAACGGTATCAACGATGCTGGTCTTGTTTCAAAATCAATCAACCAACATGATCGATTTTAGAACCTTGACATCGGTATCCTTGATATCGATGTATACATTTATCGTAGACACATTGCACATGCAACACGAAAACAGTTAAATTTTACGTTTAAAACAGCTTCAGAATGAATACTCATTTTCTATAGGGCTGTTTCTCCTTCTCCAATCTCTTTATCTTCTTACAAACAAGTTCTTCTTTCACAAGTCAGGGAAGTGAAAGCACTTTTGCGAACCAGGCAAAAAGAACTAAAAGGGTCTTTGAAACAACAAGTTGGTTGCGATAAAATTTATTTCCTTCTTGAATATGTTTTAGGCTTAACAGGACTTTGTGTTCATCGGTGCACAAACGATGTTTGAGAGGACTAAAGGAACTATATGACGGTTATTTTTTGTGATCAAAATTAATAACAAGAAAACAAATTCCAGCTTATATCTAAAATTTTAATTATTTCACCTCTGTAGAAAACGATGAAAACAACTTATTAAATTAGCAAAAGACCTGTGATATTTAAGAAAATGTGATTTCCAAACGTGGCGGAGGTTTTGAAGTTTTATTCTTTGGTATTTTTAGCGAAAATAAAGTGTTTCCTTAAACCATTTTCTTTGTTTGGGAAATTTAAGATCACTGGTTGTCTTGACGTCATATTTAAGGGCTTTATACTCAGTCACATTTTACTGCTTCCTGTCGACTGCTTCTAACCTTGTTTACGATAAAATTAAAATTTTTGTAGTCAGTAATCTACCAATTTTATTTATCAGGATTGATCATTTTCTTAAATTTCAAACGTGATGCAAGACCAGTCAGATACAAACTACTTTGCACAAAAAAAGTTACAAGTAGAATCAGATGATAAATTTTTAACAGCCATACATATCTATACGGCAACCAATGACCTTAAGAATCAATGGCCTAAGGCATACGTTGTTCTGAATAATTAATAACTTAAGGTAATGTATGACATTATCAATCAAATAATAATGTCTAATGTAATCATTGACTTTAGCAAGAAATTGCCTGAAGCAATCTCTAGTCTGAGTAATTATACAGAGTTCGAGGAGCAATTTTTCGTAAAATATAATTGAAGCCATTGTGATTGTGATATTAGATGAAGAATTCTATTATGACTCAAAGTCCTGGATCTCTTGCTCATAATTTCATAAGATTTTAATTGAGTTGCGTGTAAATATGAATGTGTTACCGGGATTTAAAAGTATTTGAGTGTCTGATAAGTTTTAAATTATTAGACAATTTGGATTTGGATGTTGATGTGCATTCAACTCACCAACTCATATTTTTCTAGTTGAAAGAAAAGCTGAAAAATCAAAAACAAGAAGATTAGAAATGAAGTTAGGAATAGGAATAACTGTTCACTGTTTCTGTTGATTTCGACTTATATTTTCTTTAATATTCTTCATTGATAATAAAGCCTGAACAAAAATTAGAGTTATTGTGTGTGTTTTTTGACCTGCAGAAACTGTTTTAGTGAAATTGGTCTAATTGAAGTAAAGAATTTACTCGTAATTATAATCATTGCAGGATCATATCGGAGGAGTTTGACAAAGTGGCAAAGTTAAAAAATCCGATGATAATAATGAACTTGACTCAATTATTTTATTTTTCTATGTAATCATGCTTCATTTTCAACAAATTTTTCTGAATTATCTTTTTCTTCCCTCGTCAGGTTCTAGTGCAGATTTTTTGAATCATGATCTGTTTAGTATTTATTGCTCAATATTACTATGTACTTTAAGTTTTCATTTCTTTCATAATTGCATGAACAAATTAAACTTCAAGTTACTACTGTAATTTTTAGCGTTGCAAATTTGAGCAACAGCGATAGAAGATTTTTCAATTTATTTATTCCGTCAATTAGGAGGTCTGACTTGATTTAGAAAAGTTTAGTTTTGTTACGTGAAATGCAGTTCTATTTTCCAGATCGCACCTCATCTAATAATTCTGACTTCTTATAGAATGGTTGTGGGGGCATCAAATTAAACTTAAAGTTAACACATCCACCAACAGTTCCAACTTTTTAAGTAATTGTAATGGCAGCATCAAGTTTAGCGTAAAGTTAACCTTTCCATTAAACTTTTCAAACTTTCTAGAATAGGAGTAGCGGCATGAAGTTCTAAGTCAAGTTACTACATCGAGGTCCAGTTCAGCTTTGCCTATTTATTTCCTTCAATGTAGACAGTTCTTAATAATTGTGCCAGGGGTTCTGGTGCGGTTGATGCAGCCTCCAGGAGTGTAGTCCCTGCAGAGAACCACCAAATATTTGGCACAACAGTGTTGGTGGTTGCAGCAGTAGCGAGCCACAGCCTGGGAGTCATTGCGTACACTGATGTGCTGTCAATGTAACAAGTACAAATAATAATGCATACTTAAAAAAATATTTAAATCTTTTTAAGTAATTCCGTACACTTTACCATCTTCATGATATTTTAAATTCCACTTGTACTCCTATCAGAGAACCTTAAAATAAGAAGAGTTTTAGTCACATAAAACTAGTAAAAATCTTAAATCAAAACAGTTTAAATAAAGCTATTAGGTGCGCAGTTAAATATTAAACGCTCATAAAGCTGAGTTTCCTCCATACGCTCAGCGTATTTGCCCAAACACACATTTTCTTGGTGTGTATTAATATATCTATCAAATAAGATTCCGATAAACAACTGCTCTGAACAAATAAAAGTCATCGACTGGAATGGAAAACTAATTATTTTTTCATTCCTCACCAAAAAATGTATTAATTTTTTTTAGCCTGAGTTTGTGTTGCTTTGTGGCAGATTTTGTGGCATTTCTTTTGCATGCGCGATGAGAGACAATGCATTAGCGTCATCGAATTTTGGTGGACAACAAAGTGCTTCCACTGCCAAAGTGCGGCTTCCACCAGCAACGTAGAACTTTCACTAACAACGTGCCGCTTCCACCAGTAATGGGCAGCTTGCACCAACAACGTACAGCTTCCACCAACAACGTGCAGCTTCCACCAACAACGTGCAGCTTCCACCAACAACGTGCAGCTTCCACCAACAACGTGCAGCTTCTACCAACAACGTACAGCTTCCACTAACAACGTGCAGCTTCCACCAACAACGTGCAGCTTCCACAATAACGTGCGGCTTCCACCAGCAAAGTGCAGACGAGCGTCATTTCTCCATTAATTATATGTGGAAGCAGTAGTTTGCTCTGTGATGAGACAATCTCCGCAAAAAATGTGCCCCAATTAAGTTATCATAGTTGTGTTTCTAAAAAACGTTGAATGTTTCTAACAAAAAGGCTCTCGACATGGAAGAAAAATTTAAATGAAAAGTAACCTAATTCTTGAATGTCCCAGAGGTAGACGCCCTGTGAAAATGTCTTAATGGTTGGGGACTTTTGAACATTCAAACATGAGTTAAAATTCCTTACTTTAGAAACCTACTCACCGCAACAGAGCCGAGGTCAAATGGGTCTTGCTCTGAAATGGAAATGAAAACAAAGGAAATTATTGTCGAAAAGTATAAGTTGGAAAAAAGTTTAGTGAGGTTCAATGTTATCAAAATAAAAGTTACAACATGACAAACGTTGGAATATTCAAGGGACATTTTGCTTTAAAAAAATAAAAACTATACTAAGACTAATTTAATGATATTCTGAATTTCATGAAATCATTTTGCACCTTTAATTTAGTGTGTTTTGAACAAACAATTTCTCGGTTATTTCTCTCTATATTTTCTTATATCGCTATATTTCTCTATTAATATGTGAAACTTAATAAGATGGAATAGAAATACTAAGAATTTTTTAATTAGATCTCGCTTAAAATGATGTGGAGTACGTTTTTTATATATGAGTGTGATTTTGTAACATTTTATTATACATCACACGAGTATGAACTTGGTGTACTTGTTGTCATGACCGTGGAAAAAAGTAAAGAAATGTAAACATTTTTTGAGCCATATATCTACCTTAAAGATCTTCGTAAAATAATAAACGTCTTCATATGGGAATGTGCATTTGTCTAAAACATATATTTAGATGCATAAGTATACATATATCATGTATAATATGTGCCTCACATGTAAAAAATGAGTCCCTTATTAAATGACTTGTCAATTTAAAATATGTTGGAGGCTAAATTTTCAAGCAGGCATCGACACAGAAAATGACAATAGATTTTATCCTGAAAAAATTCAGATGTACAACTCATTTTTGCTTCACACGCTCCAAATGGCACGCAAAATTGAAAAATTACATCTTTCATACGAAGTTAAACCTAAATCATTCGTAAAAGTGTTTTCAGAAATGAGCTTCAAATCTTCCCAGAATTTTTTTTCATAAAACTTTGGAGCAAATGTACTCTCAAAGTTGAGACCGCCTTGGTAGAACTAGACGCACCCGGAGACGCGTCTCTGCAAACATTTAATTTTTTCGTCTTTACTTGGAGATCATTCAGATTTTTCATTAGCTTGATTGAACCCCGGACTCATTTGAACCAGGTAAATTATTTCACGAAATTAAGAGCTATAATAATTTAATTTGAGAGTTAAAGTATTGGACTCTAGTGCATACTTCACTGAAGATTGAAGCCGTTGTCCAAATATTCGTGTTTTATAAACACCTACACGAAAAAATTGTTCCTTCTCGCCAGAATTACTGTTCGCTTTTTATTATCCAGGCATTTGAAAGAGCTAATTAATTTTATTAATCATGTCAATGCATCAAAGTAGGTTGAACTATCAAATGCAGGGTCCTAAACATTTTTTTGAAAAGAGTAATTATTCCTGAATTAATTTTTCAGTTCCCCAACTGCGTACGAACAGAATTGCTCATACGAACAAATTTAGACACAACGAATGGGTAATCGCCATAATTTTTAAGAGTTTCAACATAGTTTACATGCGATATAAATGATAATAAATTATGTAAAAATATGTTATGCATTACATTTCAATATAATATTATTCCTCTTTTCAAAGAAAGAAACACATGACATATAGTATTAAGCAATGCTGATAAAATTGTTACCACATTAATAGATAAAGAATTGCATGTATTCTTGGTTGAAGTAACCGAAATCGTGAGGGTGTGGACTGATAGTCCTTTAATAAAGCGTTTACTCAGTTAGATTTCAACATTTCATGATCTTGAAATTGCTAAGTCCAACTGCACTCAATAGGAAACAATTTTGTCACTCATAAACTCAGGCTTGAATTTTAAAAAATACATAAATTCTGTTATTAAACTCGCAAGATATTTGAATTCAGGGATAAGAACTTTGTCTCAATAGCTTGAAATCAACTGGAATATTTTTGTGGAACAAACATCGAAGAGGATACCAAATTGTGGGATCCTATTGTCTCCGGGGCAGTCCTTACCGTGAAGTTTAAATAAAGAAACAAATGGAAGCCGCCGTTACAGTTTCAAGTTTAAATGTGATTTGAATTTATACGAAGTTATAGTTGAGCTGCTACATCTTACGGATGGCACGTATCTTAGAAATTAAAGTTTTCCAGGAAATGGACACTTACGGTAGAGTCTGTTCACCTCCGGACAGGCGCAATTGAGGGAATTGATGGGGGCGCTGCAGCTCATTTCGAACTTTTGACCAGTTTTGGGATACTCGATGTGATAAAAGTTGTCATCGTAGACTGGTTGGGCGGTTGCTTCAGTGGACAAAGCAGCCGCTAAGGACAGGACTACGACCAGAAGAAGTGACTTTTGGAGCAGTTCTGTTGCAAAAGAGAGAGGATAACAGAGCTTAAGAGGAAGTTTTGTGAGAGCAGGAAGAAAATTGAGCGATCAAGTTAGTGTATTCAGCAGAATAGGAAGTAGAAAAGCAAACTAGTATCCCTGTAAAAAATTGCTCCCAAAATATTTTCGCTACTGCATCTGATGCCGAAGTGAACAAATTAAGTTATCAGGAAATGTCGATGTTTGTATTGATACGACACTTCTACAAACTTTTTAATTAGATATTTGATCATTTTTAGGCATAACTCACATTTTATGACTCTATACCATTTTTCTTATCCACTACGCGTTACGTGCAGTAAAAGTAAATAATTTACAAAAACACTGTACCTCTACTTCGGCTAAAAAATGAATGTCATGATGCTCTATGTATTTCCAACATGATATTCTTGTCCTAAACTTCGTCTCTGTTCAAGTAATTTCAACTTTACGATTGAATTAACTGGTGCACTTATTTCAATTATTTTCTCTAGAGCATGACACCTCATGTTATTACTCTCTCAACTCGCCAATCCTATTACAAGTACAACTATTTTACACGTCTACCTTGATAAAACTTTTTATCACCATGATTACTATTTAACTAGAATGCCTTGAAAAAATCCTACTAGTAGAACTATTTCACACGTCCACCTTGACAAAAATCTTATCACTAGTAGCACTATTTCACACGTATACCTTGCAAAAATCCTATAACCAGGAGGACTACTTAACTAGTATATTTCGACAAAAATTCTATCACCAGGAGCGCTATTTAACTAGTATACCTTTACGAAATTTCTATCACAAGGACTATTTAACTTGTATAACTTGACAAAAATCTATCATCAGAAGCACGATTTATCTAGTAAACCTTGACAAAAATCCTACCACCAGAAACATTATTTAACTAGTATACCTTGAAAAAAATGTATCACCAGAAGCACTATTTACTTAGTATATTTCGACAAAAATCCTATCCTCAGGAGAACTATTTAACTAATATGCCTTGAGAATAATCCCATTACCAAGAGCACTGTTTAACTAGTACACCTTACGAAAAATCTGACGACCAGGAGAATTATTTAACTAGTATACCTTAACAAAAATCCTATCCCAAGGAGGATTATTTCACTACTATATCTTAACGAAAATGCCATTACCAAGAACACTATTTAACTAGTATACCTGATATAATTCTTCCGCTCTGTGCTTTCCATGCTGGAAGGTCGGAGTCTCCTCGATGACTTGGACTCCAGGTGTCCGGAAGGAAGAATTGAACGTTCGTGCGCTTCAACGGAAACTGCGGAATTTAAGTCCACAATAAGTCCATGCGGAATAAGTCCACATGATAAGTCCAATAAGTCCACTCATCAGTTCATCTGTCTAGCATTACTTTTGAGAAGTTGTTTCTCCCGTGTGGATTGCATTTTGTGAAAAAACTTCAAATAAGTGGTTTTACTAAAATATACATGTTGCTTCATCATTTTTTAAAATGTTTTTTCTAGATTTGGAATTACTTTAATTTTTGTAGGAGCATCTTTATTTATTTTTTAGGAACCATTAAGTGTTTCGTTACCATTCAAACTGTATGTACGAAAAAAATAGTCAAAAATTATGTTGAGAAAAAATTTAGTTATTTAGGGAACCACTTTAACAATTATGGTGGCGAATTTAATTCGGCACTGGTCTAACAATGAAGGAAAAAATGACCAACAGCAACACTCATTTGTTCTCCGACCACCTCAACAATAGAATATTATTGAGTGATCCTTCTTAGAATTTACCATCATACTTAACTAATTCAACCACCGTACGTAACTAACTCTACCATTATACATAACTAACTCTACCATCATACATAACTAACTCTACCACCGTACGTAACTAACTCTACCACTATACATAACTAACTCTACCATCATACATAACTAACTCTACCACCGTACATAACTAACTCTACCATCATGCATAACTAACTCTGCCATCATATATAACTAACTCTGCCATCATACATAACTAACTCCACCACCGTACACAACTAACTCTACCATCATGCATAACTAACTCTGCCATCATACATAACTAACTCTGCCATCATACATAACTAACTCCACCACCGTACATAACTAACTCTACCACCATACATAACTAACTCTATCACCATACATAACTAACTCTGCCATCATACATAACTAACTCTATCACCATACATAACTAACTCTGCCATCATACATAACTAACTCTAACATCATACATAACTAACTCTGCCATCATACATAACTAACTCTAACATCATACATAACTAACTCTACCATCATACATAACTAACAATATCATCATGCGTACATAATTGACTTTACCGTCATACATAATTAACTCTCTTTAAATAAACGTCATGTTTTTCTATGTGTTTCCAACATGATTCTTGTTTTAAACTTTGTTTCTGCTCAAGTAACGTCAACTTTACGATTGAATTAATTGATAGGGAGTCAAGAGAATAAACTGCACTGTAGAGAATAATCTGTACGTTTTGTTAGAGTAGTCCTAAACTGCCGTATGCCCCACGTCTAAATTTACGAACAAGATAAGCTTCAAAACGAAATCCTTTCCTAACTTCTCACTCGGTGCTCCCACTTACCATTGCAGAACCACTTAGTTTGGCTACGGGTGGAAGAATGAGATGGAGAACGCGGTGTTTTTTATTAAGAAGCATGAGCTGTAGGTCCTTGATCGAAGGGATGTTTGCTATTAAAGTTGTCAAATCTTGTCACGGTATAGCTCTGCTCGGAGCTCATTAGTAGCCGCCCTACAAACAAGAATCTGTCTAGTTTGCCTGTGGTTCCCAGAGAGTAAATGAAACAGAATAGCTAGAAATGAATGGACTGCATATTTGAGGGTACAAATGTCGAAAAAATGCATAGTTAAATGTTTTATGCCCTATATAGGCAAAGGCAATTGGATTATTGGTATGTTGGTCAATATCAGATATACAAAGAAAAAATTAAAAAACTTAAAGTCATTTGATATAGAATGAGGTAACCCGCCTGTGTATCTATGGTGCAAAATGTTATGTGTGTGCAATAGTATAATTCAAATCTAGTTTAATATACAGAGCTGCCCAAAATTGGGAAACAAATATTAAAACTTCCAAATCTTCAGAAAATGTAAACTTGTGTTTTTTTGAAATTTTCGCTAAATGTAGACACTCATAACTTGAACTATTTCTCAGATTTTTAGGGTGTAAAAATAATGCTATCAATATTATTCAACATTTATTACTTTTGAGTGTCCAAAATTGAAAACAAAAATTTTAAAACTATGAAATTTTTTGAAATAAGTGGTTCTCTCATGATAGCAGATAAAGATAAAGATTACATATGCTGCTTATCATCACTGCAACATATGTAACCATGCTAAAATAAATTAAAGTTGATGCGACTGTTAAGGAAGAAATTACACAATTACGGAAGGAAAATCACACAAATGAACAAACTTGTAAACAGAAAAATTGTTTTAAGAGTATTGTAAGGCAAATTTTGAAACGTAATAATAAAAATGGTAGGTTAACTAATACAAAAAAGCCAGGTAAACCAAGGAAGACAACAGTGGTTGTAGGAGAGGACATGGCTATGCAACGCCTAGCACTAAAACACTGTTTTCTTACTGAAGGTAAAATTTGTAGTCAAATTAATGGAGGTGTATATGTCTCACGACAAACTGTGTCCATTATCCTCTACCTCTTTTCTGTTATAATTGTCCATCGTCCGCCTCCTCTCCGTTATAATTGTCCACTGTCCACCTGCTTTCCGTTATAATTGTCCGTCGTCCTCCTCCTTTCCGTTATAATTGTCCGTCGTCCTCCTCCTTTCCGTTATAATTGTCCGCCGTCCACCTCCTTTCCGTTATAATTGTCTGCCATCCACCTCCTTCCCGTTATAATTGTCCGCCGTCCACCTCCTCTCCGTTAAAATTATCCACCGTCCACGCAGCAACATTTCCTTGTGCTGGTGAGAGCCGAGCCAGAGGTCACGGCATGGCAAGCAGCTAATTGGTGTTCGTTTTCTGCGCTGGTTTACGAACTGCACGGCAACTACAAAACTAAAGAGTGCAGTTCCCAGGAGGAAGGTGAAAGATCAAACAGGAAAAAAATCTACTGAATAAAGATCGAAGATCAGGTAGCGAGTTTGAAGCTGAAGTCACGCGGAATTTATGATTAATTGTATCGTAATTGCAGAATTATTGTTCAATTAACTCCTTTTGATTTTACGAATCAACTTTTTATTCATCCTGTCATTCAAGTCTTTTCATTCAATCAACTAACTTTCTTGATTTTACCTATTAAGTTTTATTTATATTTTACAATTTAGCTTTTATTCATGCTACCAACAAGCACTTCTTTTATTGTATCAATTAGCCCACCACTGGAGTTTCCATGGATGTTTTCTAACTGCAATAGAGCCCATTAACACATGCAAATGAATGACAGCGGAGCATTCTGGGATTTTTGCCGTGCTTTTCAGCACCGCAATATTTGAACACATCCTACAGCACGTATAATAAAAAAAATTATTGTTATAAAATTCCTTAAGAATAAGCATAATTAAGACATTTTGTTGGCATAAAACAAGTTTTCATTCTCACACACTTGAATAAATCTTAAGAATTTTTCATAATCACACTTCAAGCTGAATCCTTAGAATTTTTAGCTTAATTTTTACGCTTCAGTTTGTGGGAAACTGGATGATTTTCGATAGAATATTTTCATATTAATTTTATGACCCCTACAGTCCAGGTCCTCATGACTTCAAATGGAATGCCTGGCAATAAATTCTTCGCTTAAGTAATGCAATATTAACCTGTTAAGTGTCATCCGTCGCAGCCGATGCATCTCCCAAATTGTCACATTTTTAAAGCAAATTTCATCAAATTCTTGAATTTATTTTCTTTAGTTTTTTAAGGCATTCATTTTGTACTTTTTAGTTATTTTTTAAAATTATTCTACATTTCAACAAAGGGTAAAATGTATAAAATGAATAAAATGACCGATGATATTATATATGACATCAGCGACACTTAACTAGTTAACAGGTCATTATACTTAATTTTTATTTTGCAGTCCGAGTTCCCGAACAACAATTTAGAGGCTTTGCCATAAAACAATGCAATGAATTGTTCTTCAACTGGTGAGCATCAAAATGAATTGCAAATTGTGTTTTTAATCGTCTTGTGTAATTGTCGCTATCTTAACGTTGGTATCTTCTACGTTATCGACTAGTTATAATTATTTTCACCGGCCACAACCAGTTGATACTTCCGTTTTCGTCAAACCTAAGTCGGTAAACAAATTTTCTCATTTTCTACTTGAACACAAAATTGCACTACCTCCTTTTTGCTCACTTTCTATCAGTCGATTTTTTTTGTGAGAAAGCAGAGCACGTTACTGTGTATTTTATTTACTTCAACAAAACTGAAATTCAAATTCTAGTATGAAACGTTTTAGTCTCCCTTCACCATATTTGAGAGCTGTCACTTTGCAAATTTCAACTACGTTTTCTGAACTTCCCGCATAAGACCATAATCTCCCTCTAAGATGGTTCACTTGTTCTGCTAAACCGAAGTCGCTTTGAGTGGTCGGAAGTAAGTCTTTCCCTTCCAAAGAAATAGGTGAAAAAGCGTTCCTTGTTTTTGCAGTCTTCAGAAAAAATTCAGATTTTTAGATCCGTTGATCCATGCAAGGATGTACTGAGTGAAACTTGCCTCTCTTTTTAAGCGAGGGAGTCTCTTTGGTGTGCTCACTTTTTCCCCTTATACTGTGCACACATGGATTCTGAAAGCTTTATTTTAATCCACAAACCTTCCAAACTAACTCTTCATTATTGCAAAATGTTATCAATATTCGTATTGATATCTTCATATAATTTATTATTTTATAGTAAAAATATTGAAAAAAATTGAACAAGTTTGAGCCTTTTTTACGGAATTCACTGAGAAAATAAATTCAACTTTAGACTTTGAAGATGAAATTTCATTAGAGAATTCATAAAAGTTCGGATATTTTCTGATGATATTTTTTACCGCCAACAAAACATTTTTATGTATCTCTGAAAGCTAATATGCACGTTATCGTGTATTGTTCAACAAAATCAAATGCTAACTGCAGAATTCTTTTTCTTAAGGATCTAACTTTTGTTAAGTAGCAGATCGTCTGAGGTTTTAACATCTGAAAATACAAGTGTCCGAATATAAATTTATAAGAAAATGAACTGAATAATATGTAAAAATAACTATACATATTTAAAAATATTATTGAGTCGTATAAGAGTTAATTGATGATATTAACGAACGGATGATATTTTTTACCTTCTCCCAGCTTAAGTCCGAAGTTTTCCACTATTTAAATTATCAATCATAGGTACAAATATCTGATAGTTCCTAGCCTCTAAAATCCTTTTAATCATGTTAACAAAAGTTCTGATTATCTTACATACCAAAACGCTTATTTTTAAGAAAACATTTAATAACTCTTATTCCACCGACGCTTAAAAGCCATTAACTTGGCAGCGATGGTAATAAATTTTCTATGCGTGGACTTTTTCTTCATTTTGTTTGCAGGTTTGAACTTCTAAAAATGAATTATTCTGCACGACTATTCATTCTACCACCGCTTTTTGCCTCCTCTTAGAACTTCTGTTTCCGAGGTCATACCTCCCAAGTCCAGCGGCGACTTAATAATTAGTAGTGCTTATTTTGGTGACCGTTGTCGTTGGTGCGTTTATTTTGGTGACCGATGATTTTAGTGACATGATTTTGTGTATTTATTTTAGTGGTCGTTGAGTGTGGGGCATTTATTTTAGTGACAGTTGATTTTGGGGTCTTTTTTAGCTGGCCGTTGATTTTTGGCACATTTATTTTTACTCACTTCTTTTGGTGACAATTGATTTTGAGGGTTTGTTAGGGAGTACTGCTAGACATTACTAGTTCCAGGTGCTTGATAACAGGATAGTTTAGCGTATATTCAACACAGTATATTCAACACAGTACATTCAACACAGCTCTATCACAGTACAGTTTAGCGTGCATTCAACACAGTACATTCAACACAGCTCTATCACAGTACAGTTTAGCGTGCATTCAACACAGTACATTCAACACAGCTCCATCACAGTACAGTTTAGCGTGCATTTAACACAGTACATTCAACACAGCTCTATCACAGTACAGTTTAGCGTGCATTCAACAGGTATTTTGTTGACTTCCAGACTTTACCTCTTCGATCCAAGAGGCACATGCAGTAGAATAGAATAGAATGAGGCTATAGGAACGAACCTTCGGGCCCATTCTTGGGTCGGATAATTACTTCGATAATTATTGGGTTGTTTTACCCAAGTCCCATGCCGTATTTCTAGCCGCGTCAACCATGTCGGCAGCGGGATTCGAACCCGGGTCTTTCCGCTCGCAAGCAGATTCGCTCACCAGTCGACCAGGCTGGTGATCTCCGGCAGCGATGGTGATCTCCAAGCTGGTGATCTCCAGTACGCTATAAGATATTTGTAACCATCTGTTGTTGATCATGAAGTATTCACTGAATCTTATAGTGGTTCTCTTATCGTCCACTGCCTATGATGAAGTATACATTGCAAGACCGGAAACAGGTTTTCAAAAAGAGGGAATTTTTCTGGTTTTGCGGTTTTTATTGTATTATCATCGTCAAATGATTGTTACTCTAATGGAATCCACTGCATTTTTCTTATAGTGACCGTCATATATTCATCACCCTGAGAGAACTTACTGCAGTTTTCATTAAACAGAAAATATAAACGGTCAGAAATTGTTTAAATGTTCTTTTCAATTTACTACCTACATATTTGGCAATGCAGTACACGTGCGTACATAGCTAAAAAATACGTGTTCTCCTGCCATCATGATCATGCCAAATACCTGACGAATTGACGAATGAACTTAATTTTTGATATAGTTTGTGTACAGTGCATGCATTGTCATCGTGTTTTAAATTTGTAATGCTAATATCTAAAGGTTAGTGATGACATTGACAGTGACTGTTCCCGTCCTTTTATATCGCTACTTGAGGTAGAGGCTCATCAGGGTGCTAGATGAGTTTAGTGATGAGGAAGCGGTCTGACTGTTCTCCTGTGTCGCAAGCAGGGGAAAAATCGAGTGTTGCATTAAAGACTTGAACCAAGAATTCGTGCATTACAAGCACAAGCCACTCACCACTCAACCACTGTGACAAGAGGCACAAGCCACTCACCACTCAACCACCGTGACAAAAGGCACAAGCCACTCAACACTCAACCACCGTGACAAGAGGCACAAGCCACTCACCTCTCAACCACTGTGACAAGAGGCACAAGCCACTCACCACTCAACTACTGTGACAAGAGGCACAAGCCACTCACCACTCAACCACTGTGACAAGAGGCACAAGACGCACCACTCAACCACCGTGACAAGAGGCACAAGCAAAAACGAAGTCAGAGACACTAACCTAAAATCTTCATCCTCCTGGAACAGTTAGTTTTGTTATCGTAGGATCTGCAAACAGAAAATGTTTCTTAGCAACAGATATTTTCAAGCCATAAAATAAAAAAATAGAGTATTTATTTTTCTGAAAGTTGCATGATTTTTATTACTGCAAAACATTATTGTTTTATCATGTGTCTTCTAAAATAAGTGACTTGACACTCAAATATACACATAAGGGCTGAAAAATATTTCACATTCAGTAAAACATAGGAAATGGATTTTTTTGTTTGTTTGGGCTTCAATTCCTACAGAGAGAATAATATTGTTTTAACCCTCGCTAACTACGTGCACACATTTTTTGTTGTAGGTCTTATTGATAAATTTGATAAATATATATTGAAATATTAATGAAATATTTATTATGAACACGTGGTCGTTTCTATGTCATATACATAGGTAGGAATCGGTATTTTGTAAGTCATCGAAGGGAATAGTAATGTAATAGTCCTAATAAATTAATATTAATAAATAAATGTTAATGCTATTGTCAATTAATTAATTAACACTCAGGCCTTTTGAACGACATTTTCAATATTGAAATATATTTTCAACAATCAATCATTCGAATATTGAAATCTTTAGTCAAAATTTGACTTTATATGTTATTTAAACTTACCTCCAGACTCGAACTTCAAACTAATACGATTGTCGAAAAAATATGAAACTAAAAATATTAAATATTTCTTTATAAAGAGTGCCATGATCATTTTTTTGCAGTTTATTTCAAATTGTAAAATTAGATCTTTGTTGTAAAGAAACAATTTATCGAGACTAGCAGCCCAGTCGTTTTTTTAGATAAATCATCGAAATTATGATTTAAAATTTGAAAACTATTATTTCAAATAAGTATTAGTTCGTGAACTTTTTCGAATGGTGTAATTATTTCTGATTTCGCCAGTGCACTTTCAACACCTTATTAAAAGCTTGTTTCTATAATTTGCTGATAACTTTTTTAATATTCAACATTACTAAATCAAATCCCCGAGAATTCAGCACAATTTTTTTGTGAAGCTCGTTTATGACATTTAATAGACAATCTCTTTCACTCATTGATTTTCTTCGAAATTCCGAGCTTTTAATTACGGCAAATAATAGGTTTGAATATATGGAATGATTTATCGAACAAAATTGTTACACAGTACATGTTTTAATTCAGACAATTTTTTCAAATTGTTTAACACGTTGCCTCCGATTGCCTGATTGGTGTAAATCTTCACTTTGTACGCATAGTCACTAGAAGGATCTGAAAAAATTACAGAACCTAACCTAAGTGGTACACATACGTACCACTTCGGAGTCAACGTGTTAAACATCTGTGCCTGATTTAAGGTCTCTAAATCAGAATAAAATTAAAAATACTGATGAAATTCAAGGTGAAATAGAAATTATGTGACGGAATGGTACAAATTGATACCACAAGCCAAAAATAAGTGAAGTTTGAAGAAATTTGATGCTATTCCTGTTAACGTTTGTTTCATTTCAGTCATTGTTTGTTAACGGGGCTTTAAGGACTACTAAAACCTCCTAAACTCGCTACTTGGAACCAGATAACTTTAGACTTTAATCAAATTGTCGGACTTTCTATAGAGCTTCATTACGCATAACTTTAGAGGAACTTTTAAGTGAAAAAGTTCCCTCGAAAATTCGTGTTAGGGAATCCGATAGAATGCTCGGGGTAACTTCTAACCGACATGAAATAATAAAAAGACTATTAAATTACAAAACTTGCGGAAGTTGTAAGTCTAACCATATGTTCAAGACTCACCATTGTTTAGTGTATTTCTTTACTTCTGCGGTCTCAAATAATAGAACGATATTAACAAAAAATTTTTCAGAGAAACACAACGAGAAAAATATTCAAAAGACAAGTACGCTCAGTTTCTTTGTTCTGAATTGAATTACATGTTAAAACCCTGTTTAAAAATTATTATTTATTTTTTACATTACTTTCTTGAGTCGAAAAGTACAGGGTAGAGTACCTAAACGAGAGGTCTTCCCTCTAGCTAAAAATATTAAAGCTCTTTCACATTAAATTTAAAAGCTAATTCAACCAGACCACCAGTATATACTTAATTTTGGACCATTTCGATTGTCTACTTTCCATTGTCTCTCCTTAATACAAGGTATTAAGTTCATCAAACGTCATGTTTTCAGTTGACTAAAATAATAACTTGCCATAGAAATTATCATCACACTAGTGTACCCGTGCCATCAAAAATGATGGCAAATCTAGTGTATAATCTAATACTAAGAATGCCCATCGTGTGTTTATATATTATTTATTTATATATTTATTTGTTTATTTATACGTTTTGTGTCACTTTCAAAAAAATTAGGGAGATCCAGAGCGTTATATACCCGAGTCCGTATCGTGGATACCGAGTTCGGCGGGGTATTGCCCTATGATTCGGGTACATTGTACCCGAATATGACACGAATTGCAGAGTCAATTGCAGCAGTAGAAAACTGTCTTAGCTTTCACTAGGAATGTTGTCATTAAAGAAATACTCAATTAAAACGTTTGCCCTTTGTAAATATATATAAAACTAAATATATTGCATTGCGTTCTTATATGTAATTTTATTTAATATCTTTCCAACAGTATTTGCCATCATTTCTGATGGCACGGGTATTATCACAAAATCTCTGCCGTCATTTTTGACGGCTGGGTACACTAGTAAACACTTAGAATACAGTATTTTTTGAGCCGCAATAGAAGTAGTTATAGCCATTCGTTTCATATCCTAGATACAGAAATTCAGCATTACTGAAAGCAACTGTGAGCTTGTGTATGTACATTGTAATATGCAATACCCCGCCGAACTCCCCATCCACCATACGGACTCGAGTGTATTAGGCTCCGAATATCTCTAATTTTTTTTAAAATGACTTATTATAGTTCGCTTGTACAGGGAAAATGAGTGTATTAATTTACCAGTGAACTGAAACAAAGACCGCCAGTGCTAATTTCTTCCTATCCATTCTTAAGAGCGTGACACGAGACATATGAAGAAATGAATAAATATATTAACACACGACAGTCATTCTTAGTATTAGATAGATTACAACGATCGACCAGCTAGCTAATTTGAAATCATAATTAAAACCTTTACTCTGATCCTCAAAATTGATTTCCAAATTTTAATCTGTTGTGCATTCAAATTGTACCATTCAGCTACCAATGAAATCCGCTTTATTCTGACAGGTGTAGAGGGAGTCAACAGAGAATGTAAGCATCGGTATCATCGATACCGTTATCAATGTTTCAAAATCAATCAATCAAAATGATAAATTTTGAAACCTTGATATACATTATGATCGTTGATGTATACGTTTTTCATGGACTCCCTTTATAACACGCTAAGCCGATTTGACGGGATGGCAGAAATTTTATGCCGCATATTGATAAGCAACATTCCAATTAACTTCGATGAATCAGCTGTCAATTATTAGGTTTCAAATGCCAGGATAATATTATTCATCATGTATACCTGTTACTTGAGTTTTATTTTCTGTGCTCATCAAACGGGAGTTGAACATTTGGCAAAAGGTCATGAAGGATTAAGTGTAGACATTTAGTTTATCAGGTAATAGAATAAGGAGAAAAGGTTCGGAGTATCCTATATTTAACTTTTGTTATAACTTTTCCTGCATGTTCACCATGTTTTTTTTATATTTTAATGATTTGCTAAATTTCAAATGTGCACGTTGTCAGTACAGACATAGAATCAGATACACTCTACCATCTGTTGGATATTAACAACCTTTGAAAAGTTATCTGTTCTTCACATGTAGCATGAAATTTTACCCCGTTATGAAATAACTTTTAATAAATTATTGAATATGAGATTAAAGAACTTTAATGTTTTTCATTGTGAAATTATTTTATAAGACATTAAAGAAATGAAAAAAAATTCATTAGCTTCAAGTGCAACAATAGCCACCATCACGAGAATCAATTAACAGCTTGGCCACTTTCTTATTACGGTATAACCGTTTGAGCAAAAATTGCAAATCCAATCTTTCTCAACAGTTTTAATTTCCTCAGTCATCACGGCTTGATTTCCGCTAAAAAATGCTAGTGTGTACAATTGTGCAAGTTAAAATGGATTTACACTGACACGACAACAAGTCAATTATCTATGACTGGCCATAAAGAGCTGATGAGTCTCAGGCTATTGCTGGAATTCAGCATTTTCTGAGTCGCAGCTGGAAATAAAACTGCAGAACTTCTGACTCATGCACCGTACTTTGATCCATTGCTACGATGTTATTGGTTATTTCAGAATGGGAAATGATAAAGAGCAAAGAATTTTGCCCTTATCATTGTTCAGTGATTAAAATACCTTTGGAAAATTAAAACTGTTAATGAGAGCTAAGGAGTTCAGTCAAATCAGATTTCAATTTATTTAGCAGGATTAATCAAGTACACTAAATTGTGGTACAAAACGTCATTAAAAAACGAAAAATACGTAGATAATTTAGAAAGAAAAAGCATTTCTTCTTTTTAAAATGTTCTCTTTGGAAATATTCTTTCTCATTTCTGTATTTTTCATGACGCACATCGAGTATTCAAGTGAAGGCTCGTCATGCAAGTCAAAGTCCAACCGTCAAGAGGCAAAATCCACCTAAAGAATCTGCTCGTCTCTTTACCTCAGAGCACGACCTCCTCTGAACAATACGCTTTGCGTAATATCCAAGAATTTTCGAGCTGAGAATAAGTCGTTGCGGCCATTTTTCGAGCTTCTCGGGGCTGGAAAGACAACACTTCCGGCTGAATATTTTTTCAGTTGCGAGTCAGGTTCAGAGTTATGGCGAAAGGAGAGTTTGTCTAGCATTAAAAGAGAAATTAAGGGTTCTAAATGGACCTTAAATTCTGCTGCGGCTGAGAGACGTCTAGTTTTTTCAGCGGCCGTGGACTTGATACACCCACGGCAATTAACTCGCTAATGGACGACGTTTCCACTAGCTGTGATGCTCAAAAAAAGTTTGTTTCGACTTTTTATCCGGATGATAATCATTCTCCTTAAGAAACACGAGACGTGCTTTCTTTGGTGAACATTTCCTCAGGAGTAATGGGGATAACTTTATGCCGTGGACGAACGTGATTCGAAGTAATGGATGTATGGACGAGCTGTAAATTGTTGGCAGTATTTTTTCATCATGAAATCGCTTTTTTTCTCTGTGATTGTAAATTTAATTTAAAACAATATAAAATCTGAGATAATCTTGTACACTTTAATATATACCTTTCAATCTTTTAAACATGGAAAAATCAAAGCCTAATAAAGCCAAAAAAGTGTGTTGCATTTCAAAAATGAGAAAATTTTAGTTTTATCAAGTATCTAGTATACTGACGTAAAGGATGTTCATACTCAACAACAGTACTATTATCAAGTAATCCAAATTGACGAAATGAAGCAAGGGACAGTGAACAAGAATAGTGGAAAGTTGTTTCAAACGTGATGGATCTTTCGTTGCAGTGACTTCATGACAACATTTAATCAATTAATTTCAATCAGTGTTCAACATGAATGCTGAATTACGCATGCATTTCGTTATGCTCTCTGCGTGTCAGAGCTTACCATATCATCTGCATACCAGGATTCTTTGAATTTTGAACTCATTGCAATAATGCTTCATCTGGGAGAACTTGTTCGTTGATAACATATTGTCACACAGTCCCTCTGCACTGCAAGTAATGATCCATTATGTTTGAAATGATTATCTCTCATCTTACTCGCTATTCCTTGCAGTACATAGAAATTCGAGATTATGTGATAATAGTGCTGTTTTTGTGTACCACATCCTTTGCATTGGTGTATAAAGAATTGATAAACTCTACAATTTTTTATTTTGTTTTATATGTAACACACTCGTTTGATTTTATTAGCAGTTATTTTATTTATTTTTTAATGGGTAAAGTGACTTGTTCCACTTGTTATATGTAGAACTATTAATACTACAGAACTTCAATAGCATTTATTTGCTCATATATATCGAAAATTTAGCACTCAGAAATCTAATTCTAATTAGAAAATGTGTCTAGAGTAAACAAAACCTTTCATTAAATTAAATCGTGCATAAACAAAATAAATACAGACTACACATTCAGTAAATGTCTATTTCTAATGTGTATCCTTACAAAAGCAAGTTTCAAAACCAACTTGAAAACGTATACTTACACAGTAAACAAATGAGAAAAAATTGAGCAGCATAAAATAGAAATTCGATTATACATACTCGTATGATAATGCACACAAAGCAGAAAAAAGATTACGATAATCTGATCACAATCTCAAGTTCAAGAATTATTCTTTAAATATACAGTTCTCGTATGATTACTTTCGCTGTTTACGATTCAAAATTTTAAATTCATTAAATGGATACTGAAGAACTGTTCAATCAACATTCGTAGTTTAGAAACCAAGACATCCATAGCAAGATCAATAAACCGGTATGATCATACAATAAAAAACTTAATTTATTGAAGAAGGTCTCAAAAGATCATTTTTTTTTGCATAATTCGATAATTCTTTCAATTTTTTCCGGTTTCATATCAACAAAGGGCTGTAAACTATACCTCGGAATATTCAAATGATTTGGAATCGCAGTGTTACCAAACATCAAATTTCACTTAATGATACTCGTTTAATTGTTTTAGAATTTCATTCCACCGTATTTTCTACATACTTTCCAGATGTGTTAACTCCACGTTGATGTGTAGCTCAAAATACAGAAATTTTCTCAGTCTTTGCGTGACGCGACCTCAGCTGGTGAACAAATTTCCGTGTTGGCGGCATCTTGCGTAGGAAATCTCGCATGCATAACGTGCTTCAGTTTTTATTGTCCACACGAAAATCTTGTCTTAGATTTCTCGGCGCAAACATGCGTCT
>VCRD01000218.1:235428-365379 GCA_006783055.1 Trinorchestia longiramus
TTATGAATTGAATAATAACTATCGTTGTCTCAAATTTTACATATTTCACTAGCCAAATTTCAAAGCACCAACAACATTTCCAGTTGTATAGATACACAAAAAAAGTAAATGAAATATTTGAATTGATGAGCGTGGAATTATTGCAAAGAAAACTTCATGCATTCGAGTACTAACTGATGTAATGTTTACCATGTTAGAGTATGGCAATCAATATTCTAATAGATTTTGAAATCTAAATTCATTCAAGCTGACTAACGCTCTCCTATATTAAAAAACTTTAGTTCACCGAAAATGTTAATATTCAAGAGTTTTACGCGGAGAAAAAGAATCGGGAATACTGAATTATGAAGCTGTTTTCCTATTGTACTTTTATCAATACCAACATACCTGACACTGCATTGTTAGATCTTAATTTCTGCGCTGGAATCATCGGAACGTGAACATTATGAATAGATCATAACTTTGATCATGAAATCATTAAGTGACTTTCAAGATCATCTTAAATTCTATATGATCTACAGTTAGCATACATTTAGTAATAGGTTAGCCGTGATTGAGATAGCATAAACTATATATAATTAAACAGTTTTAAAATGCATGATTGTTAAATCGAAGTTACATGGACCATAATATTTTTTGTCTTTTGCTCCAAATATCTAGTTTACTTAATCAGTGAATTTAAACGAAACCCACGACATAAAAAAGTCCAGAGAAGTACACGGTGAAACTCTAAATAATTAATGCAGTTGATACATGATTAATATGGTAGAAAAGATATAGTAGAGGATAAATATATACATTCCAGCGTACATGATATTACAATAGTTAATTCTTTGAAACTTTCTGTTTTAAATGAGTCTGCGGTAGATTGACCTAACATTTAAGTTACTTCTTCCTTCATGTTTAATTGGAGAAATATAAACGTTTTAGGTAATGTTTCAAAGTTCAGCTTATCAGCTGTTTATCAAACATAATTCAAAAACAAACTATCGTTATCAGTAAATGAATTTCAACAAGAAACATGAGATCAACCAGAAAAAAATTGTATGGGATGTTCATAAATAAAAATGATACATCGGTGGCGGATACACGTGTGCACATTGCCAAGTCAAGCAGCAATACAATTATCAATATTGCAAAAAATGCATTATAAATGGAGATAGATAAATTACTATCTCTCCTAGGACTTAATCACAATATTCAATAAAGCAAACTTTGTGGTTATTAATAAAGAGAAACAGATGACATAGAGAGTAATATGATCTAAAAGTTCCCTAACAAGGTTTTTAACACTACTAATTTGTTCGTTTTTTATCCGCTAGACTTTTCTTGAATTGGTTTTATAGGTTCTACTAGGTCGAAAAATTGAAGATTTTGGGCCATAAAATGCTTAAGATAATAGTGCGAACAAAACGGTAATATTCATAAAATCAAATATCCAATTCATAAATGGGAACGGGCTCGATGGAAGAGTTGCTTCATGTGTATTCAAAAATTATAATTTGTGAAAAAAATCGTTGCCAGAGCTCGCTAGGACCTGAACCGCTTAATGTTGGACTTCGCAGTTTGATATCAAAATAATGTAATTTCATTCCACGTATTGTCACTAATAAGTCGTAAATGTACCCTAAAGGATTTTAAATGATGTCAGTATTGTACGATATATTTTATTGCTCCGTATAAACCGAAGCTACCCTTACAAATTTAGCACTCTTTTCTTACAAGTTGGATGCAACTGTGTTCTAAGTTATAAAATTGTGCTTTAACTATCACACCATCAAAATTGTAAACATGGAAAAATTTCAGCAGGAAAACTAATTTCAATCTTTTACCCGCACATGATTGTCCTATCTTGATCTTACTGACGTACGAGATAATTTCCATTTAAAAGCATTTCAAGATGCTTGACTTTATGTCTGTTACGTGTTTCTCCGGAGGACTCAGAGAACGCGTTCCTATACTACGCGATGCAGAAACAATCGAAAATTATTCTGCGCATTATCTCAAATATTTATTAGGGTTTTTGTCTGCAGGGAATTCATAGTGAATACATATAAGGGGTTCATGTAGAAATAGGCTATGTTGTTGTGTTTTGAGTATGAATACGAGATCTAGAGAGTTTATGAATGCTCTAGCTTTAGTAAATTATTTGGAATGAAATTAATTTTCAGACAGAGCTGGACATTCTTTATGCTTGTAAGAATTTTGATGAGAATTATGGCTGGGAACAATACCCATACGGTCACTTGCAGAAAATTACAATACTAGTTTCAAACGAGTTCTATTCTGTGTAACTCTGCGACAATTAAACTGAATTTTTGAGTTACTTTTCTCATTCTGTATCTGAAGTGTAAGTATTTATTGGACAAAATTTTAAGAGCGGATGCTTATCTTTGAGTTCAGTACAATAAGGAACAGTCAACTGAGCTGGAATAGTTGTTTATGAAGACTTACAAATGTAAACGGCACAAATGATATGAGAATTTGATGCGTATAATAAACAAACCGCAACTTAAAGATATGATGAACTATAACGTAAAAATTACGAATGAAATGAAATACGTATGAAAATTGACATATATAAATCTAACTTTTGACCAGCTTTGAACCTTTGAAAGTTGAAGACCATTATTCATATACTTTAGAACGACCAAATAGATTACACTGTTCCAAAACCATAACTAAAGTATCTGGGAAAGGTGAAAAATATATGATGCTAGACACAATAATAAAAAATTAATATCCTGCTATAATTGTTGTTGCTTACTTTATAATAATATTGTTAAACACTGTTCTTGTATTATTGCTGAACAGAATTTTAACTGGGATAAAAAATTACTGAAAATTAATATGTCAAAAGGTTAAAGAATATTTTTTTCTGATGGACATACCCGTTGCCTAGAGGTAGTAATTCAAGTAAAAACTGTAAAAAGTAAAAGATAAATCAAGTTGTCTAAGAATGAACTGATATATTCTTAATGATGAGGCTGGTACGTTCTTCTTGCACAAAAGATTGGAAAATATCAGCAGAAAAAATAGGACAATATTATAACTTCTAGAGATAGGTAACCTCTCGTTTTTCTTTTTTCTTTTTGAAAGATGAGCTGATTTGAAGGATTTTTTTACAGACCAATAAATAAATTATGGTAATTTTGAATGAGAAATTTTTTTGCAAAATTGTCTTTCGTTTACTCAAAACTTCCTACAAGGACATAATTGCATACTGAAATTACATAGATCTACTTTTTATAGTAAGTCATATTTCCAAGTTTATTTAAGATATACTGCATAATTAGAACTTCTAAGATTAAATTTTGCACTCACAAGTTGTAGGAAATAATTCATGTTCATATTTATGAGCATCAGATAGTACAACAAAATAGTAGAATAATCTCGTAAGTTGTAGCCAATAATTCATGAATACATTTATCAGCATTAAATTTTATATTGGAATGGCACAATACACCCGTAAATTGTAGCGAATAATTAATGTAGCGAATAATAATAAGATGTGATTTTATAGTACACGGCTCCCGCAGAATACGACTGATAATTAAAATTTTAGCCCATTTTAATGACTTAAAAATCAGAAAAGTTTCCCATGTATTTAAAGTTTAAAGACTTGAATATTCAGGCCTCAGCTTCTGGGTCCCAGCAAGCTCGTACGATGAGTCGTGTACGTTGCTCGTGTGAAGTGCAAGTTTAATGCGTTGGAAAATTGGAAATCAATGAAGCGGATCCACCTGAAAATTTAGGCCAAGTAACGTGCGCGAAAAAGTCCCTTTGCCTCCCTTGAGTCCGTGCAAGGAGAGAAGAGTAATGCATCTGAAATAAAATTAACGATTGTGGTGAATCGTGAAACTTTTTACCGGCTTTAATATAATGAACTTATGAAATTCAATATATTAATTTAAAGAAAAGCTTCCTCTAAAACTCAGAGAATTTAATTCACTATTTAATCTTCACACAAAAGCATTAAATTGATTAGAAATGGAATATATTTCAGCCACTGAAAGAATTACGTAAATGATTTAATTTTGTTAAGCTTTTTTTTTCAAGCCAATAAAATTAAAACAAAATACAGAGAGCATTCCATTACCCGCTGACTTGGTTTGAGCTCACAATTTACAATCAATTTACTGGCGTGGAACATCAAGTATGATGTCTTTCTAAGTTTTACTCACTTTCTTGAGTTGGTGGGAACATTTATACATGAAAAAATCAACGGTTCTTTGAAGATGCAAAGTCCATGTCTATGTTATAGAGCTAATTGGCAGGCTTCTCAGATATTTTGTAAATAAGGGAAAGATGAATCAAATGTTGTGTTAGAAGTCAACATTTTAAACTGTAAACCCAATTTCGATAACCTGAAGAGTCAGCGATGAGCTCACTGAAAAACTCTGACAGTGGTGCGTTGGTTGCCGGTGTATCATTTAATTAACTTGAGAGAAATAAAGTTAACCTGCACTTGCCATTAATTACTTCTGAATGGATAACAAATTAACTTAAAATTAACATTGCTCAGACAAAAAGAAATTAAAATTAAGAATCAAATGCGGGCGTTAAATGTACTTCCTTACAACTTTCTGTTTAGAATTATAAATGTTCTCAGAATAAGGAACCGCATCTAGTATCTTCATGTGTGATTTTATTGAGTATTGTTTCGAAAGATATTTAAAAGTGTTGGTGAATTTTATTTGCCTAGATCAAAGTAGTAAAAATGTATTTTAAGAGGTAGATATATGAATAAATAGAAATTAAATTGGATAAACATTTCACGATATTTTTGTTATTTTGTGCTTCCCTGTACTGGTTATTGTATTCGAGATTCATAATTAAAGCATCAAGTGTTCAGAAATGTTATAAATTGGAATACAGTAGCTGCTTTAAATATATGTATGCCTCCTTAGGACTGGCGTAAATTTTTTGTAATGTTTAATCCGATACAGTTGCAATCTCTTTAATTTTATTTCAATCTGAAATTCAGAGACTTAATCTCATCGCATTTGCATTCCAGTACATATTTTCCAACAAGGTTTCTTTCAGGCACCAGTGTGACATAATTTTCTGCTACCAATTGTACAATGTACAATCATGCAAAGCAATTGGAGTTGATTGGATGTAAAATTAAAGTATATTCTGTAAGC
The DNA here is from genome assembly GCA_006783055.1 of Trinorchestia longiramus. NCBI lineage: Eukaryota > Metazoa > Arthropoda > Malacostraca > Amphipoda > Talitridae > Trinorchestia > Trinorchestia longiramus. Next base: position 240,576 of record VCRD01000218.1, read on the forward strand.
ATGTTTGTTTCTTATCACGGCACTTTTTTTCATGGGTTAGCATGATCGAGTACCATGCTTTGTGCATTTTGTTACGAACGAGTCTTGTTCTAAATAAAAGAAAATGACTCGCACGCATGTAGGTGTTTCTTCAGAAGGTCAATGCTTTGTAAACTTGTAAGAATATTTAAGACGAGCATCTGAAGTTTTGTACTCACGACGTTGTTGCCGACTGAGCCTCAGTACACAGTCAGATACTCTCGAAAAGGTGACCTCATTTTGAAATGAAACCCAACGCTCGTCAGTGCTACAGGGTGCGACAACATAACTTCCTTTTTTCAAAGGAATTTTTTTTTCAACAAATGAAGTTATGTTGATGTACCTGTAGTTTTTTCATAGTCTTTTCCATGAGTTTTACTTGAGTTCAAAAATAACATTGAATGCCAATGGAAAACGAATTTTAGAACAGTAGTACAAATAACTTGATTTCTGTAATTCATGATATACTGAAGTTTTAAAATAAATGTACACAGAATATATGTCATATTTTACAAAAATTGAATACACATTGTAATCGACTCTATAAGTTTTACTGTTAGAAGGAATTTCAAGATAATAAATCTCTTTTTACAAATGAGGCAAATACATTTTTAAAATAGGAATAACTACTCAGTTCTCGACTAGGCTTTGTAACGTTTCACTGAAGACCAAAGGGATAAAACAATTTGAATATTAATTCAGGAAAATGACCAATCATATTAAAAGGTAAAATACTACAGCATAAATTTTCCGATTTTCCTGTTGATTGAATTGAATAAAAAAGAAACTGGCAGGAATTTTTTTTGAAGAACTGTATCCGGTGGAGTCACCTGTTAAATTATTTAGATTACAATTTGGCTCGAGAAATATTCATATGTTTGAAACATGTAGTTAAAAAATAAATGTTTACATCCTTCTTCAAAGCTTCTGATATTTTTTTTCGTCGAGTAAAGCGTGAAGTCACTGTAATAATTTCTAACATAAAATAAAATAATCCTTTCTTCTAGTCAACGAAAAAAAATTACTCTTGGAAGAAAATATTATGAAAATGAATGACGAAAAGAAGAAACTTATGAACAATCAGGTGATGAAAACACAATGGCATTTTAAAGAATGTATCTTTTAATGATCTTCTAACGACCAAGAACTACCAATTATGCTAGAATCTACAACAACCTCCAGCGAAAGACTCGTTTTAACCTGAGAAAAGACTTAGAGAAGCGTGTAATTGATAGACATCTAATTATTATTTTCCAGGAAGAAAGGATTGCGTGAATAGCCCACAATTTTTAGCTTCACAAAAGTATCTTGTTCACCAGCAACCAAAGAAGCTAAACAGATTCTGAGACTTCTTCATCATAAAAGCGTGGTAAAAATGAACTTTTTACAGTATTTTAGTACGAGAATGGTGAGATGTGAGAGAATATTCGTTCAGAATTTCGAGAATACTATTAAGTTGTTGAGGTAAATGCTGCGTCAGGTCAATGTTGCATGTTAGAATTTTACTGAAAAGTCAAGGATATTATTGTGCAGTTGGGGGAATATTTATGTGGTCACTGGCGGATGTGAGAATATTTCTGTAAAGTCAAAGATAAATATTACTGCGTTGGTGAGGGCAGTGTTTTATGTGGTTAATGGTGAATGTTGGAATATTACTGCAAAATTAAAGGGTGAATATTAGTGCGTTGTTGAGTTAGAAGTTTCATGTGGTCTATCAGGAATATTCTCATTTGTAAAAGGACAACAACGTATGTATTTGAAGTAAGATCTTATCAATAAAACTATTCATTGGAACTTAACAACAACTTCACAATAGAGAGAAGAAATTGTTGAGTGCAGCAATAAAGATTAAAAAATATCATTCAGTCAGTGAAAATTATCAGCAAAGTGGAAAAAATTGAGTATAATTCTGAGTGACTTGATTCCCAATTTTAAATTCAGTGCGTTTTTCTAGAACACTTTTTCTTTAAGGTAAAACTCAATCATTGTTTCAGTCAACAGCAAAACTTTCAGTTGATTATTACATTAGACAACTCGTCATTTTAGGAAGAGATTAAAGGAAGGGCCAGTAACATTATTTATAAAGAATAACATAGTACGAGTGCTGCTGAAATTCACGAAAAATTATTACTTTTATTAATATGTAAACTATGGCGAAATCTCGTGCTCAAAATTTTTGTTTTGTTTTTTGCTTTCAATGTTGCAGTGTGATCAAGTTACTCTGCTTAAAGCTCCTGCAAAGTAACATCTGCATAGTTTCATTATGAATAATGGACACTGAATGTATGATCATGATACATAAAATTTTAGCTCGAAATTTCATCAAATTCTTTTCATCGGAAAGATACTCTGTATAAATGTATATATAATTCAGTATGCATATGCATGGATATATATGTATATAAATATATATATATATATACATATATGCATGCAGTTTTCTATAAATGTTTACATGATTAACACACGGTGCTTAGTTGATGACCATAATATTGACGAAATCATTCAGGAACTTTGAAATGAATTCAAAAGTCTTCTGCCCTCACAAATAATTCGTGAGTCAAAATTTTTTCACAATAAATGAGATTAATTTCAGCCTATGGTTACTTCTTACTTATCAAGTTTAATATACGTGTGTTTTAAAATATATGTTTTTAATACTAATACTGGTTATACTGTTAACGTAGCTGGGAGGCCTTCAAAAATATTAATGCAGTTATGCTGCAAAACGCTTAAAAAAGTTTTTCACAAATTCTATAAAAAATCTTCTCTGAATTTCTTTAATCAAAACAGTTTAGAAGTCATTTTCATTCATGGGATTGAATTTAATCTCTGTTTATTTCCCTTTCTTTTTTTCCTGCCTAATTTATGAACACTTATCCTTCATACACATGCATTTTTTCAGTCTTGTATATGTTAAGCAATTGAAACGCTCTTCTAACTTTAACGCTCAACTATCGATTCAAAAATTTTTATACTAGTGTTTGGGTGAGATTTCTTCATAATGGGGGAATATTTTGCAGATAAATGAGAATAAAAACTCAAAGTCGACAAGTAAAATGACATAAATTACCTCGCTGAAAAAATTTTTTAATGAACTTGCCATGATTCTTAACTGTTGCTGGGTGATTTTTTTAAAGTTCTGGTGTAAGCTAGTTTTGCTCAATCCATCATCATACAAATACACGAAACAAAATTTTTTACTGAGAAATCGGGTACAGGATTGGATTTCCTGGTATCTATAATTTTCTTAATAGTGCACACGATATGAATTATATGTATTTGAAAGTTAGTCAATAACCGTAATGATATGTGTTTTCATTTTTTTCTCAATTAAAATTACCCAATATATGCATACAAGAAAAGGAATTCGTAATTACATTGCGAGGATTAATTGAAGTTGTACGATTTTTTGTACGTTTAATAAGGCTTTGTATGGGGAAAAACGACACCTGCAAAAATGAAGAAAATACTTTACATCGTAATTTAATTTTTCGAATTAAATTCTCATGTAATTTTTAGCCCAATTTTTTATAGTGAATTGTACAAGGATTCAGGTCAGGTTATGACTCTCTCTGAGTGCAAGAAGACCAGAAAATAAATGGAAAATTTAAACATGATTGAGTAAAACAGTGATATAAGGGGCCACCGAAGAAACATTTACAAAAAATTCTTCCCTATAGAAAACCAGCGTTTACTATCACTGTTGGTGATTCATGTATACGTAGAAATTACATTATACTAAACGCCGCAGATAAAAAATCGGGGTTAAATGATTATCATCTTGTACGAGTGATTATTGAGTGTAAGATTATGAGCAAAGTAGTGTTACTATGTACAGTGCTGTCCAAGACTGTGGTGGTGTGACGGTGTGATTAGAAGGACAGGAACGAAAACAATGAGAAACCTCTCCGTCTCAATAATCGTTGTCACAAACTGTTACGATTCTGGCTAAAAAAAAAAAAAACATGTTCAGTGAAAAAAAATTTCATGCTTTCATTTTGAACTTTAAAGACTTAAAGTTGATATCAATCTATCTTCCTTTGGAGGCAAAATTTAAGCAACAAAATCATCGACGCTGCTTTTCGTTGCAAGACAATGGAGAAAAAAAATATTTCAGCTGCTAACTGATCTCTTCACTACACGACGCTATTCTAAGCCTAGCAAAATAAATAATAGATGATCCAGATATTAATTAACTATAAAATCACTAGATGGTACTCAAGCAAAATTAACCTCGACGGTAACGAAGTGGTTTATTAGGATCACGGAGGCAAGAACGAATTTTTACGGTCAGTAATGTGAGCGAAAAGGAGATTGTAAAGATGAGTGACGACATAAGCAAATGTTTCTTAACAATCATTCATGCATAAAACAGGGTAAAAACATAACATTAATGAGTTTCTATTTCAGCCTAACAAATGGATGGGATAGAATGATAATGAGGTTACATTTATAATACAATGATGTAAATATTTGGGTTTGTATTTCGTTTATTAAATTGAAGACGATAGTGGCACATTAAATTGTAAGTATGTTTTGACATGACCTGAATGCATGTAAATTTAATGCTGTAAACCATGAATTTTTGTTCCACCCACTCAGAAATAATGAATAATTAACAATATGTACAGTTGAAAGAGATAAATGCTCCTCCTATTTATGGCATTTCTTTTATAAAGAGGATAATATCTAATTTATAAATAAAATAATTTTTTTCATGGCGACTGATAGACTCTTCTAAAAGGCAATGTCCCAGCAGCTTCTGTTTAATTGCGCAAGCGAAAATTATAGAACTCCAAATGTCATTGAATTTTAGAGCAGAAATTATGATACATCAAATGGTAATGGGCGTAATTCTACCCTAGGGATTGATTATTTTCTGTTTCGAGAATTAGCACCTGTTTGTTTTACAGTAGGCACAAAATTTCTTGGTGAGCGCATAAATAGACCTATTGCTTAAAACCCTATTTCAAAATACATTTTGAATGTATTATGTAAATCTATTATTAATACACGGCAAACAAATTATTGTTTGAATTAGATCGAATTCTTGTATCCATTTTTCTTTGAAATTATTTGATGTTACGTGAAGTTATTAAAAGTTTCCTTATAGAAAATAAATCATAACGAAAAAAATTCATCTGCCCAATAAAATTTAACTGGTGCAAAAAGTCAGTGTTAAAAGTATTACGAACGTGTAAGACAATTATATGTGCAAAAAATCCACTTTTGCAACCATCCACCTTTCTGGCACTATTTCGATTAGACACTTGTGTGCGAATGAAAACAGACTCGTTAATATGTGAAGCCTTGGTTTACACACAGGTCAGACTGCATAAATTTCTACAATTTACTATACAGTACAATAACTAGTAGACCCACACGGAAAAATTCACGTATTTTTACTGAATGTTTTCTTTTGGTTTGCCAGTAGAAGAAGGCTTTCCGAAAGAGTTTCCATATTGATGGATGTGCTTTTGGTATCCACAATACAATGCTTACAATGCTTGTACATATACAATGCATGTACAATTACAATGCATGTATAACCGATCGAATTTTCTCCTATCTAAATCCTTAAGAGCGTGACAGAGAGACAGACCAAGCAAGCAAGCAATCAAAAAACTGTGTATTTTTATATACTAGTGTACCCAGCCGTAAAAAATAACAGCAGAGATTTTGTGATAATACCTGTGCCATCAAATATGATGGCAAATCCTGTTGGAAAGATATTAAATAAAACTACACATAAGCTCGCAATGCAATATATTTAGTTTTATATATATTTACAAAGGACAAATGTTTTAATTGAGTATTTCTTTAATGACAACATTCCTAGTGAAAACTAAGACACTTAGTTTTCTACTGCTGCAATTGACTCTGCAATTCGTGTTATATTCGGGTACAATGTACGCGAATCATAGGGCAATACCCCGCTGAACTCGGTATCCACGATACGGACTCGAGTATATAAGGCTCTGGATCTCTCTAATTTTTTTGAAAGTGACACAAAACATATAAATAAATAAATAAATATATAAATACATAAATATATACACACACGACGGTCGTTCTTAGTATTATATTAGATGTAGTGGAATACACAGTTTGTTGCTTTCTTGCTTGCTTGGTCCGTCTCTCTGTGACGTTCTTAAGGATTTAGATAGGAGAAAATTCGGTAGGGTATACATGTATTGTATGGATTGTATTGTGGATACCAAAGGCACATCCTTCAATGAGGAAACTCCTTTGCAAAACCCGCGTCCACTGGCAAACCGAACAAAAAAAATCAGTAAGAAACACAAGAATTTCACGTGAGGGTATACTATCATAGTTCTGGTAGAAATAGCACACACAGTAACGTTGAGTTTCATTTCCAAGAACCACTTAAGCATTTTAGACAAAGTTTTCAATGCTTCTCGTGGATTGCTGAGTTCAATTGTGTCCAGAAGCAAGACCCAAGAATGCAACATATACATAACAAGCTGGAGGCGTGACGAGTGTAGGACTGTCAACAGATTTAAGCAAAAGTATCAGAAAAAAGATGTAGAATTTACATATATAACAGACAATGTATTTCCATCTCTCTCTCCCTCTCTCTCTCTCTCTCTGTATCTGTGTGTGTCCGTCCCATTACTTCCTATCTATTACTGAAGAAAAATTATTGAGCCAAAATCATATGAGGTATGCATGTTGTATAAGCATTGTATTGTGGATACCAAAGGCGCCTGATCACTATAAAATACTATTTTTTCCTTTGTTAGTTTTCTTTCCCTACACAGCCATGTTATTGGTAGATAAGATATAAAATTGAAGTTCTGTATAAATTTATAAAAAATATTCTGATTCTGATGATACCACGGATAAAACTGAAAAATGTATTTATTTCCTTGATCATAAATTTTATTACTTTTAAATCAAGGAATTTTTACGGGTACTATCTGGGCCATGTTATCGGTAGATAAGATGCAGAATGAAAGTCGTGTATATATTAATGAAAAGGTTTCATTTAAAACACAATAATCCGTCGTAAATTTTTAATGTATTTATCTCTATTATAATTTCAAGTTATTTGAATCTAAATCGTGAAAAATTCCACGAGAACTAGGTAGTTGTAAGATAATTTACTAGAAAAAGAATAGACAAAATTTGTATTGTTTGACCGTAACTTAGCTCATCATGGCTGGGGGAAGCAAGACAGTGCTAATAATGCCAATAAAATAAACCGTACACTGATGTTTCGACGGAGGTAGTACTCGTATGTAACATGGTACGTTGTTTTTTTTGTTGTAGAGCTCAGTTAATATTCACATCATAGAAACGATTGAAATTGGTTGTGTGATAAAGAATTTTAGAAGAAAATGTGTTTTTTTCTTGAAGAAGCGTTGACTTGTAGAGGAATGAACATTTCAGCAAGACAATCAAGTAGCGCGAAAGCTACTATATTCGTTTTGGCAGAACATAGTAAGAATTTAAAATGATCAGCTCAATTTCCAAGCCTGAACTTTTTGTTAATTAAAGGCTAAATATTGACGATAGTACTTTTTTGACCCACCTACAAGACAATAACTGATTTGAAGTTCATTGCAGAGGAGAATAAATTATAATGTAAAGGGAACTTGCACCGAGCTTGGGATGCACGACAACGATTGATAAAAAGTCGTAAAAACAGCAAAAAATCATTAGTAATCAATTTGCACAAGTACCGAATAGTTTTTCAATCGAGTTTCCTATACTCCAATGAGTATCACTCTCTCTTACTTTGTAATTAATTTCACGTGTATACTTCTCAGCAGTGCATTTTTTGAAAGTAATATTGGCTGAGAGTTTAATATATCTCAATTTAGGAGAGGATGGAATAGTAACATGTAACGTAAATTTGATTCCACTGAAGACCTATACGCATTCAAACATGCGTCCGTATAAGTTTGATCAAACCTAATGCCTACTCATGCATCAGCATGCCTTTGAAAACATTTGAATTTGGTCTGACAAGTCTTTGTTATTTAAATGAAATCATAGAATGGCTGCAAAAAGCAAATTCAACTCGAGAAGAGCACATAATAAAATTTTAATGGTCATCCGCTGGTACGGATATTATGCTCCAGAATCAGGAAAAGGATCTGGAAAGGGCGGAGGCAATAAGTGGAGTGTATTTTGAATTTGACTTGAGCAAGGGCAGTCGGTTCATGACATCGTAAACTGTTCATAGCGCAATAAAAGCTCGACAATTGCCTTGACCGGCACATTTTCTAGACTGTTTGCTTTTATTGTAATTGTTTAATGTCAGATACTAAATAGTAGTGAGGCAGGGCTACCGACCTCTTGGCAGAAGTCATGGTTCAAATTGTGAACGCGCTGCAACTACTCCAAGTGGGGCGTCCTGCCGGACGATATGATGCTTTAAAAAGAAGTCACAATAATAATCGTGGTTTTCACAGCAATTCTACGCAATCTCTATACTGTAAAAATAACTAAAATTATTTGCTGTGTGTGTATAGCAGAAACTTGCTTTTACTCATCCGTGCTATTGTCGATGAATGATTCTTTAACATTTTCCATTTAAGTTGCTTATGCGATTTATAAATGTTATCTATGATAAATGTTCGATTCGTCAGAATGAAATTCAGCTTGAGTGCTTAATAGCTTTGAATTAGTTTTGCTTAAATTTCAATTACTTTTTATGATAAAAAACATTTAGTATGAATTTTTAGCCTTAAAAATTTTCACCCTTTTCTTTATTATTTTGGTGACAGACGATATTGAATTTAACTGGCAGCCTCTTATCACAGTTTTTTCAATTTTAGGATCTACTTAGTGTTTCAGTTCGTGCCTTATAATTTTACATGTCCGACAAGAGACCTTTTTTCTCACGCAAGATATCAGTAAAATTTTCAGTGAGTAAAAAATTTATAAGGCTGTCAGCACAGAAATTAATCAGGGGTTCCTCTAGATTGTTAGAAAAACTGGGTTGTATTTATTGATATGTACGTCTGTTCATTCCTACGCACAGAAAAGCTTGATTTAACGTCAGTTGCCATCTTAGAAAGAACAATTAAGTTGCAAAATCTGGTCAACACACGCCGGCCAGAAACGTTTCTCTTGCAGATGCTCATTAGATAAGCCAGTGATCTTACAGTAAGGTGGAGCACGATCCTGTTGAAAATGAACTGTTTAGTTTAATTTGCAATAAGCCTTTGAATTAATTAGCTTATTCTGGTCCGACACCTTAGAAGAAACAGGTGTACAACTCGAATAATAATAGGTCAGAAAAATAATACCTAGAGACCCAAAGCTCACAACATTGTTCTGCACTAAAAGCAATGTGTTAAAAACTGCTTCAGATGAGTTTTTTTTGTTGCTCATCAGTGGCTTGTTTACCAAGTATTAACTTTATATTTACGAATTTTATCATTCATTAAGAGTATGGCTTTATAACTAGATCATAGAGAATTTTCTTACTTTTCTTCCCGCTTCTCCTTCTTTGAATGAACTGCTGTGTGTAAGGCATCTGCCATTCCCAAACGCATCTATGGTCCAAAGTAAACGTCCGTTGTAGCCTAGTGGTTTAGGATTTATGCTTGTGCTGCTAGGTCCCTGGTTTCGAGGGCTTGTGAATTTTGAATTTTCTCTGCTTATGAAGTAAGCACCAGGATGGCTGACTGACTGACTTGGCTTAAACTGACTGTTTAAATTTTCAGATCACCGTAACGTATCCTTACGAGCCTCTACCGCACGTCACAAGAGGACGGGAACATTCCATGGAAGCATGATCACTAGAATTAAGACGGTATGATTAAGAAACTGAAAAATTGTTGTATATTTCATGTATACCTAAATGGAACAAAATTTCTTCTATTCTTTCTTTCTATACAAAACATTTTTCTGTATGTGCAATACTCAGGGTCTATAGGTTTGCTCATCCAATAGACTTCCAGGGATTTCGCAAAACTGTTTCTTGAAGCCACTCGATTATTCTTCTCGATAGCAGCGACCATCCAGATTACTTTGAACGAAGAACTCACCTTTTTCAGCATTAAATGTTATGTCAAAATGTGCAATACTGATTGGTCAGTCTTAACAATTTTTCTCGGAAGTAAACGTTGAAAAGTTTTATTCAGCTGTGTGTTCAAAAATGTTTCAACACAAAACGCTTTTTTTATCCAATGAATGGGCTTACTAGACTCTGAAAGATAGGAAAAATTAGAAATGTCTAATTTTAAAATTATTTCTTCATATTCATTTTATTCAAGATATTGTGCGTCGGTAAAAGTACCTGATTCAGAAAGAACCTTTCCCGAAATTCATACATATTCAAATGCAATATATACTCTATCAAAAGCCCAAAATATTCCTTTCCAACTTTCTGCAGATAACAAATTTTTACTTAACTTCAAAGGTTTTGGCAGCGAATTCTGGTACAATTTGCAGATAGCGAACTGTTTCTTTTGTGCCGTCATCTGAGCAATTCCATTGCTTCGAAAGGCTCACTTATGCGTTGCGTAGCCCAGTTTCTTCTCATAAAAGCCGTGGCTCCGAGTTTCTATAAGCCTCGACTATCAGATTTGACGAGGGCGCTTTTGCTGCCATTCAATATTGAGTCCCAGGATTGGTTTGCATAAGTTGTGGGGGAAACGCAAATCTGAGGTCTGATACATGCGCTTTTCAGAGACAATACTGACCTTCAAATGAGCTCTAGTAGGTCATAAACACCGGAAAGAGCAATGGCATTCATCATAAGGATGACATGATTTGCTCCTCGGTTACAGTTGCGTTGTCTCGATACAACACAAGTATTCCAGATTATTGTGAAAACAGCCTGAATCTGATGAATGAAAATATTTTGAGAGCGTTTACCGTGAACAGGTAATTCGAAAACTACTTCGCTAAAATATCTCTATACGTTACTGTACTGAAAGCAATACCTCTAAATATTAACAAGAATAATATCCCCTCTGTAAGCTACTGTTCAGTACTGGGTTTGTGTGGATGACGGCAGACTAGTACGAGAATTAATTTGAACTTCTAAATTATATTAATTTACGCGTATGGCGGGGTTAGAGAGATGGTCAAAAGGAAAGCCGCAAAGGAGAGGGAACTGAGAAGCCTCTTCTTCTGTAAGGTAATACAAATACTATGCAAAAGTAACTGACATTTACTAAGAAAATGCAAGCACCAAAATTCAATTCAGTGGTAAAATGGGGCTTAGCATGCGATTCAATGCACGACTTAATGTTTACACTTAAATTCATTTAATATTTTTCGCTGGATCATCATCATATAATATTGATTTTCGAGCGATAATTAATAATTTTGGTGAATTTATGAACGATACCTAGTGTAGGAATAAATTATGAAAAGGTTTGGAGGTTAGTAGGTTACTAGGGTACTATTTTTTGCATTTTTAAAATAGACCTTAATTAGTTGCACAAAAGTAATTATTAGCTACAATGTAGCACTCCATACCTCTTAACCATTTGATAACTTGTTCTTACATTATTTTCCTTACTCCTTCCAGCACTTGATAATTCAGGTATGAAAGTGTTAATTTACTTTGAGTTGTTTACTTGTTAGTAAAATATTTCACCTGATGAGGCACTAGAATCCAGCTCATTGTGTTGACCAAAAATTTGAGAAAAAATGAATCTACCGAAATTAAAAGGAGCCTTTGCTGACCTTGCATCTCGAAATTCTTGATGTCATAAAAGGGTTTTATAGATAAAAAAATTACTTGAGTTAACACAACGTAAGTTCTCTGAGTATTTATGTTTAAATAACGTTAAACAGAACGCTGGGTAATAATTCCTTAACTACCCAGTGAAGTTATATTCATGTAAACAGTGAAGCTTCATGTGATTTGGATTCAGATCTGAATAAATCACTAAATTTTCTGTTGCCACCAGCGTAGTTAATACTAACTTGCATAATTGTTTGCATATTCTGTGTACCATAAGTTTGGTGTAGTTTTTATATATATTGTAAAAAAACTTCACAAATTTTAAAACCTTGACTATTTTCGGTTGCGAAATTACTTCTGTGTCCGGGTACAAAATTATCATTGTGTTCAGGTACGAAATTATTATTGTTTTTGAGTACGAAATTATTATTGTGTTCGAGTACGAAATGATTATTGTATTTGAAAACAAAATTATTAATGTGTTTGGGTACGAAATTATTATTGTGTTTGAGTACGAAATCACTAGTATTTGGGTAGGAAATTGATAGCGTGTTCGGGTACGAAATTATTATTGTTTTCGGGCTCTCTGTCATGACACAATTCAAAGAATTCTATTCGGAATGAGAGAAACTTTTTTATCAGAAAGCTTTTGTGTAGCTCGATGTGAGAGCTAAAACCATCATTTACCGTAATTAAATAGTTTCATTGCCAATATTTTAACGGTGAAAACGTGAATTAGATATTAAGAGTTCGTAGGAGTTAAAAAATTGCAAAAAACAGCTACAAAGACTGTAAGTTTTTAATTGAGTCAGAATGTTTCAAGTAGTCGATGACTTCTGACAAAGAATGACCTTCATGCGTTTTTTTCAATAATTCTTACAATGGTCTTCATTTCACAGGAGCCGTACATCATAAGTTTAATTACGTGTAAACTGGAAACGAAAACTAGTACAACATGCAAGGGAGCTCGAGTCACGCTAACGCAAAACATGAACTTACCATAAGCTAATTTTGAGTGAGTGCAGCACTCCACTTCCATCTCACATGTCCAGTAAATTAACTTTAGTGTAAAGATTTATAGAATAGAATAGAATGAGGCTATAGGAACGAACCTTCTGGCCCATTCTTGGGTCGGATAATTACTTCGATAATTATTCGGCTGTTTACCCAAGTCCCATGCCGTATTTCTAGCCGCGTCAACCATGTCGGCAGTGGGATTCGAACCCGGGTCTTTCCGCTCGCAAGCAGATTCGCTCACCAGTCGACCAAGCTGGTGATACTAAGCTGGTCTCTTCTGAATTTATCATTATTTTAACAAAAGGATTCATTTATTAGCAGCAGCTCGTTGAGGTTCCTTCAAGTCGCTACACTGAATAATGTTTGACGGCATGGGACTTGGAAAGCCACTCAAGGTTGGACCCCACGACTCATTCCTATTACCTTATCATATTTTTAATCTAATCCAATATTTTTAATCTATCGCATTACCTCCTCGTGTGTCATCCAAACAAATCGTGCTACTCTCATTAAGCATGAACATCATTAAATGATCATCAAATGTCAGTTGAGGTAACTTGAAGTCCTGAAGCCTATACATTATTAAAGTACTCTGACAATGACGGTCGGTCTCTAGTAAACACTAAACATCATGCATTGATAAAAGTAGTCAAAGCAATGACAGTAACAAACTCAAAATGCTTGCACCGTGAAGGTAGTCGGTATTCTGACTGATGCAAAGCTTAGGCGTCACCAAGCTATTAAGAATAATGATACACTCAGACAAAATTCTCTCCTCACTCAAATGTAGCTCTGGGAACTTCAATACATTTTTTAAAGTGACTCGTGTTTGACCTTAACTTACGACCACATTCATCAGTTATACTTAAATCGAATGTTACTCATGGACACGAGTATTTAAATGCATACACATTTTCAATCATCCTCTATCGATTCAATATCAGACATCATTTACCTATTACTCGTGTTCTTTAAACATTTCCCAGACTTATTTTTTCTTACTTGTCCTTTAAATTTATTTTGAAGCACGCGTAACCAAATTAAACACATTTCTTCTCCTACGATCTATCAGGACTAATTTGACTTACATTATGAAGTAAATTGATCTTACCTGCACGGTCATCCAGTACAATGAGGCAAAGGTTTTCCTCATTAACTGCAGCAATTATGACTTCTGAAGCCGTAGGGATATACGAAAAAGATCCATAATAACAGCATTCTATGTTATCATCAGCGTAAATTTTTTCGTCATTTCGCTCGCTAACGCTAAATTTTTGCTTTATTTCGCAATACACTTAGCTCGCTCGGTATAACTACAGCATAGCACCTCTAACTCTTACAAGTCTACTATCATGCTATTCCCCATCACTACAACTGCACATCCCCTCAATTACAGCGGCTTCTGAGTACTTCTAGCTTATTTTTCTCTGCTTGAAATTCCGGCAACGTAGATCCAATCACACCCCTCAAAGTTTGCACAGCTTGCTACGATGCATGAAACAAAAGTCTCTTAGAATGACACTCTGGCTGTGAATGAAATGGATCATCATTGCACGCTGGTTTGATGCATCATGCCCCCTTCGTCAGGTCATTATCCAAATGTTGAACTACGTAGCTTACAAATTTATAATTCCAGTTCAAGCTTACGAGTCATGTAAGCTGTGATACATACATATCTTTACTATTATTAAAAGAAGCATTATATATGAAACATTATTTATGTATGTCCTATACACGACCTTCATACCAAAATAACTGAATTTTGATACATGTCATGATCTGTACAGAGATGAATTTATAGCCTAAATCTTACTCACCGAAGTCATTTTAATACATATCGTACTCATGTATCTCATGTATTTAATACCTCATGTATCAAGGGTGTTAGAGTACATGATAATAGAATTTTTATCTAACATGTGAGTAGCAATGTGAGTGTATTTAGTTATACTAGTAGAAGCGTATCTTAGTGATGTAAGTAGGAAAGTATTGTATTTAGTTATACAAGTAGTAGCGTATCTTAGTGATGTGTCAGTAGGAAAGTATTGTATTTAGTTATACGAGTAGTAGCGTATCTTAGTGATGTGTTAGTAGGAAAGTATTGTATTTAGTTATACGAGTAGTAGCGTATCTTAGTGATGTGAGTAGGAAAGTATTGTATTTAGTTATACGAGTAGTAGCGTATCTTAGTGATGTGAGTAGGAAAGTATGTTAAGCATGTGAACAGGAAAATATTTTAGTTGCGTTAACAGAAAGGTACAGTGTAATTTTTTCTAGCTTGTGAGACAAAGTAAGTTAAAACTGATTGATAACTTGTTTTAAATGCACTAACTTAAAAAAAAATGTGTGCATTGACATGAAATGGTTGTACACTGAAAAATCATTATATCACTAGCAAAAATAAAAGATATATGATGTTTTTTCCCCCTTATAATGTTTCTTTATTTTCCATCAATGGATGAAATAATTGCAATGAATTCATTTGCTAAAATGAATTGTGTAACTGAATTCCACAGATTTTGATTTTGCGAAAAAATTTTGTAATGTTAAATTTTTTGTGGAATTTTGTAGATTTCAATTTTTTCAATTGTTTTTTAGCGAACAATTGTCAAAAATCCTACGCGTAAAATGTTAAAAAAATAAGAGCTGTCTTACAAGTTTATGCTCCTAGTTTAAGCTGACAAGTTATTTAAACTATTATAAACAATTATTTTCAAGTGATTCATGAAAGAAGTTACTAATTAATGATGTTCTATTTACGGCAGTCACTTTAAAATAACTGAACTTTATTATAAGAATTCGTAAATAAAATCATCCAATGTTTAAATCGTATTCGTTACAGCCGCTTTACTCTGCAGTAACTTTATTCGGACTTAACAACTTCCACGTATAATAATCTATAACATAATCCTCATTCAAGACAGCCACTTCAATGTAACAATATTTTAATTCATCGTGAGACAGAAGGTTCAGTGCAGGAACAGTTGCAGAGGGAACCTGTGAGGTGTCCCTTCACCTAACAAAGGCTTTCTCTAAGTCGGAGAACTGAACAAAGGCACAACAAATGAAGCAACAGAGTTTTCATGCCATGATTAATTGTCTGTCCTCGCGAGAACTTGAATTTGAATGCTAATGTCTCTTTTCGTTATTTCCAACGACGTGGTCCTTACAATTTAAGAGACACCAATTCCTGAAATGTTTGTCGAGAACATTCATGAATACTTTCATTTCGAGAAATTTATTCGACAGCTTCTTCCTATAAGGAAATCTTCTTGAAGCCTTATCGGAAACCGATGTCAGTTTCCAGAGTTCCATATCGCACTGGACTATCCAGACCTTTCGCTGGATTGCCTCTTAGGTACGCTATTATTTTCGATTGAGCAAAGCGAGCGCATCGAGACCAATCATCTCCAACTTTTCGTTTTGCTCTCCATTTCTAAGTGAACTTTAGAAGAGCTTCGTTCAAGTAATGACAGCCCAACCGTTTGTGACTTGAAGGTTGATTTATCCACCTGGTAAGTACTTTATTCTGTGATTTTTTGAGAATCTTATGTGCTATCGAGTATCATATGCTCAATGTCTTCTGTTTTATATTAAATTTTACAGTTTGTATAATATTCTAAGCTCTATATTTTCCGTGCTAATAGAAATATTGACAGATGGGAGACTTTAATAACTTTAATGATATCAAAAGTAATAATTGTATAAATTCATTGTTTTGTGGGAAATGTTCTTATCTGAAACGAATTACTCGTTTTCTACAATATCCCAGCAATACGCACAGAATACGACCGTGATGAAAATGATCGGTATCACTTTTGCATATCAATCGAGGCAATCTTTGGCTGGCTCAAATACAAAGATAATATCAGAAAATTTTTGATCTAAATACATGCATCCAACGGTTGATTATCTGGCTGGCTTCACTATGATTTGGTAGGTTTTCTTGTTACATATAAAACAACAATACTTTTTATTACAGAACAGAATATTAGAGATAAATAACTTTTTATGCTGGATGATTAAATCCTTAGAATGACGAGCACTTTGCTTTTAAGCACTTTGAATGTTAACCTTAAGAATTTGAAAAACCAATGTACTAAATGTCTATATACTGTGTACATGTTTGGAAATAAAGATTGTTTGTTTGTTTGTTTATCAAATATCATAGTCCAAGATCAAAAGCCACTGGTGTCAATTGATGACAAGTCAATCTGTGTAAGACGAATATCAAAATAACCTGCAAACTTTCTGTGTCCAATAAAATCCCTTGTTTTCATGTAACCTAACTTATGTACATGCATTGATGAGTGTTGTATGAGACTGACAACTAGTTTTTTACCTTCATTGTCGCACAAACAAGTGGCTACTCTTTTAGCACGGGATTGTTACATTATTTCTTGGAAACCATTTACCTCTTTATTTTCTTGGAAACTATTCAGACAATGAAACGACTTATCTTGCACCCCATTTCAAGTGTATGTATTAGAAACCCTTAGTGGCGCATTAACATGGTTGGTAAATAATGAGAGTTTATGTAATCTCGTTAGATCTCTGCTTGTTTATAGAAATGGATCTTTACACATTTGGACCTCGTATTATACGCATTCTCACACCATAAATGAAAAGATATAATTGTTTTCAAACGATGCTTCCAGCTGCACTACAAGACGGCAAAAAAATTGAAGAGTACTTAAAATTTTCAGAACGTAAACTTCTCTGTCAATGGGCCTATGTTTAGAGAAATATTTAGCGTGAATTAATGCAACTTAACACTTTTAAAAACTCTTTCTGAGGTTATGAATATCACTGACATGATTTATAGCTAGTTTTCGATACAGTTTGTAGTTTTATGAGGACAATATAAATTTAAATTTACTAGGCAAAGTCGCTTCTCGATAGCCTGCAGTAATTGATTGTCAAATATTTGTTAGTACTTTGTGTAATACTTTTTTCCTAGCGCCTGGTAGTACAATACTATAATTAAATATTATATGTCTTTTCAAATAATCCTTGATTGAGTGAAATGAATTCAAGTATACAATTATATATTAATCTTAACCAGCACTTTCACAGATCACTCAGGTCTCGAATTAGATTTGCCTTAAAGCATTCAGAGAATATGGTCAAAATTTCCGAAAATTGTGGTGGACTCAAACAGATTTCTTCAACCAATTTCATATGTCATTATGCCCGAATGAGTGTTCAGTTTGATTTCGAAAGAGTGTTTATAAAACTGACTTCCAATCTGATAACATTTAATTTTGTTCGTGAAAATATAATTAAATACCACAAGCCATTGTATTGGGAAACACATCATGACTTAAAAGTATAAATACAATTTTTTAGAAATCCTTCTAAACTCGCAAATGAACCAGAGTGCTAATTTTTATAGCTAAGTGAAGTATAGGTATACTTATGCACAAAAAATATTTTGATTCAATGTTGAAAGATTTTTGTCATTCAAACACGATTTTAAAGTGTATACAAATTTCTGTGTTCCATTTGACGAAAGAAAATCTCCACGCAATTCAAATTTTCTTGAAGACTTAAGTTCTGCTTTACTGCAGTAATATTCATCTCGTTTTAATTTCAGTCTCTGAGGAGAAAACCACGCAATTTCTAGTTTGTGAACCTTTTTTCTGCCCCAAAATCAGTTCAGGTTTCGTTCTGGTTTTAGAGGCGGTGGAAGCTTCTTCTCGTTTCCGGACAGTTGGACAAGAATGTGCAGTTCTGAGGAAACGTTTCGCTACATTAGCTGCCGGACTGATGAGCAAAAGCGTGACGTTGCTTCAAATGTTCTTTAACAAGACAATCTTCTACGTCTCTACTGAATTTCTGTAGAGAATCTGCACCAACATTTGAAAATTGTCTAAGACTCTCGATCATTCTCTCAGAAACATTTATTGAAAATCGATTCGGTGAATGGTGTTGTATGTTGAATGGTCCTTGATACGAATGAGTTTTTCGGTGTCCGTTCCTTGAGTAATTTCCTTGAAATTATTAAGGCGAAACTAGAATGTCTTCAAGTATATTGCCCATGTATATTTTAGTACATCGGGAAAGTAATGTAGAGATGTTTTCAAGAAATGTTGTTTAGAAGAGTTATTTCTTTGACTCCGCACTGATATTGCAAACATGTTGGAAATATTCAAAATGACGGAAATAAAATCTTAATCTGTTAATCGTCACCCGTCAGAGCTGATTCATGTCGAAAATTGTTACATTTTTTGAGCGAATTTCAAAAAAATTTTGAATTGACTATCTTTAGCACCTTAAGGTATTTATTTATTCATTTATTTATTTTTTAATTATTTCATAATAAGGCAAAGTTTAAAACGTATAAAGTGATAGAATGGCCAATGACATATGACATCAATGACGCATAACAGGTTAACAGATGTACATTTTTTAGAAAATATAAAGAAATCTTGATTTTAGAGTATTTCACATTGAAAGTTTATTGTGAGAATTTCAATCTTAATTTACGTTATCAAAATTAAATGAATATGTTTTTAATAAAATCATCATAATTTCGTTAAATTATTCAGCGTAGTGCTTACTTTAAATATATTAATTGAATATTTTGTTAAGTGTTAAGCCAATATATTATTTTTTTCGAAATAAGTTAATTTAGACAAGTCGAAAATCATATTTCTTCGGGTATTATAGTCCAATGAAATGCATCTTTTCTTTAGGAATAAATATTAAAAAATATGATCATCAACATTGTAGAGTAAAGCATGAACTATATTTATTCCGTATATTACTGAACAGGGCTTTCAGAAAACATAGTTTTTCTAAACAGATTTGCTGTATTCTTTTTTATAACAACAATGTTGTTGCTGTATGCATACCTTCTCAGTATCAAAAGAAGTTCAGCCATTTCTCTGTCAGATTTGAGCTCGTAGGTTTGCGACTCAAGATCTAGCATATTTTTTATGACAGCTCTTCTAACTTTGTGATGCTGTCTGTGAAGAGGTCGGAGGTGGTGGGATGCTGCATACAGTACCATTCTTAAATCCATGATAAGCATGAAATGGTAGTGACGGGTTCTTTATTAGTGCGATTAACGCAGGTGCACATCATGACTTGGTATTAAATTGAAGTTCGTGTCATGGAAGGTAAAGAATTTGTTCTCTGGTCCGTAAAGTTCGTCGCACAAAAAGGGGAAGAAATGTCCAAATTATTCTTTTGAGACTAGTATACAGAATATTTTTATTCACGAGATATAATTGTGCATTGATAGAAGACACTGCAAAACGTATTAATTTTTTTAATAGGCCTCCCAAATTTTTGAGTGATAATTAAGATAACATTTTAAAATACCACGCAATAATTAATTGTTGTTGAACATGTATCACGTTCGCGTACAAAGAAAAGGCATATTTTGAGAGCGTGTGTTTTATTTTATAACTTAGGTAAGATTAGGGAGACGTTTCGGATTTGAGTTCATTGACTTCGCTGAGCCGAAGCTTATTTTTATTAGTAGTTCTTAATTAAGAAAATAACAAGTTGTGAAAACACGGAACTGAACGAAAATCATCCTGATAATATTTTTTGTTTGCCCAAACGCATGTGGCGTTAGTTCTAGACTTTTAATAAATGAGTATCATGGTGCATTTTGTTCAGTTTTCTGTTAACAAGATCAGTCAGTTTTGTATATACCAGCGTTTCTTATTTTGCCTTTGACAAACAAGATGGCCGAATTTCACTTGTAATCAATCTGGTAAGAAACTGTGCTTACACATCTATCAACAGTTTCTGAATCTCACAGCAGCTGTTTTTTAAAACACAACTTTTGACGTTGGTCGGAAGCAGCTGGTGCACAAGGAAAAAGTCTAAAGATTTACCTCACACATCACACTCTCAACGTTATATGTCATGCTTTAAAAATGGTATCAGAAACAAAGATTGAAAATTAATTTTCGAAAATATTATTTGTAACATTTATGTTGGTATGTTTTGCTGACTGTACACCAACTTTCTCTTACCAGAGGGAAAAAATAACCGGCTAAATAATGGAGGACTATAACGAACTATATAGATGCTCTTGAGCTCAGCCTGGCACTACTATCTTGTTCAAGTTAATAATTTTTACTCTAAAAATGGAAGTAGAACTGTCAATATCGAGAACACAGAAAAGATTTTTCTGGTTTCCAGCGATAAAATCCTTATTCCCAGGGTCACATGTCTGCCAAGATAATTTCCTACAAACTTTCATTGAACAAGAAACATTGTGACTAAATTTCTGCATCCTCATGAGACTTTTTTAACAACATATGCTTAACAGATACAAAAATGATGAAGGTACTAATTTTCACAAAGTTTCTGTTTGAAGAGAAAGTCCTGTTTTTAGAGTCATGGGTGCATGAATGAATGAAAGTTCATTACACGTGTTACCTAAAACTCTGCAAACACTGTCAGCACTTCGAATTTGAAGTTAAAAGTGCGTCTCGAGTTTGATACGATATTTCTTGCAGTCGGAGCAGTTATCTAATTGCGAGCTTTGTAAAAGAGCTGCTGGACAAGACACTGTTAGCTAAGGTAATCTTGAAACACGGGGACTTAAATCCTTCTCGTAGGTTAACGATAACGTCTGGAGACTTTCTAAAATTGGCTTGTGTTGGAACATGTTCGATAGATTGCAGGTTGATTGAATGGAGGAGCAGATTTTTGGAGCGAAGGAGCAGAATGGAGGAGCAAAGTAGCGTCTACCCCAGATTTTTTTCATTTTCAATTGTAATTTAATATTTGTACCTGAAATTTACACCATCTGTGAGTTACAAATAAATTAATGTTTTTTAGAACCATAAGCCTCTTCATAATAGTACTCACTAGGAAAATCAAAGTATTATCATTATCTGACTGAGAAGTAATGTAGGCACTGGCAGAGACCAAATACTTTCCAGGCATAGTTGTGTAGCAAAATTATAATGAAGCTTAAATTTTATTCTATTTTAATTTCTTTACAATAAATAACAGTCTCAGAATTTATATCAGTGTTCACAGCAGTATCCAAGCAGCTACTGTGTTTGAACTAAAGCATGCAAGGAAATGCGTTTGAAACCATTCATGCAATGAGACATTCATTAGGAATAAACATGATCTAAACTCCAAAAAGGAATCCCTAAAACTTCTCTGCCACGGTACGTCTTCATGCTTACGACACTCACTTGTTCAATCATTTAATCCTCATGCTTTCCCTAATTTCCTAATAATAATAATTAACCTTCTCCTTAATAAACGTTTTCTTAACAAACCACTTACTTTTCCTAATTTTTAACTAATCTCTTGATATCTTGGTCCTCTCAATATTGATATCCTCAACTATCTGGCTCCATCATCACTATTTCTTTACAATAATCATCATCCCTATAATACGAAAATTCCACGAAGAATTTCAACCCTCTTATCGGTCAATAATTTTCGAATCATATAATTTACATTTTTTAATACTTTATCTCGCTTCTGAATCTCACTTATCAATTGCTATCATTAGCGTTCAAAATGAGCCTTAAATTTACAGGGATAACAATTTCTTACAGAAATTTCAAATGTTCACCGTAAACAAATTGTCCGAAAGAACAACTTATTTGCCATGCAAATTTTATACAAACTTCCTCCATTTTTCGTCCCACCAAAGATCTGTCGGCAATGCTTTAACCTTTTCAGCCGTTGCTCTTGATACAAAATCATCTAACAGTAGGACATTATCAATTAATAAAATTAATTTCACAATTTATCGAAAACTCATTCAAAACTTTAGTCTAGCTGCCTATTTTATTCATTTTTTAATTATGTCAATAAATAATTCTCTTTCTTTGATGCATTACACATCAACAACGCAAACCACTTCCATCTCACTACCCCAAAATACTTCACGGATGACTAATATTCACTTGTAATTTTAAGCGTTCACCGCAGCAGCGAGTCTATCCATGCGAGATCTAAAAAACACCGAAATAAACGTTTTAACATACTCCTAAATTGCGCTCTCAAAGCATTCTATAAATTTTGTTTTCCCATTTAGGTGTTTTGGGTTCGAGGAGATACAAGCATTTCCTTTTCCTCTTCACTTCGTTTCAGAATAATCAGATAAAAGGATCCCTAGCGTTTTCTTCATTTTAATTTCTTTAACTTCGTTAATCTCAAATTTATTTTCAATTCTTGGTCATTCCTTTGGTTCGTTTGATTCTTAAAAAATGAAGACATGGTATAATTGTTATCATTCCAAAGCCCTCGCAAACCAACATTTCAGAATGATCAGAACTTGATTCAACATTGCTCGTGTTTTCAATCATCGCTTGTTCAATTATTATGCAAATGAAATAAATTCCAATGACTCATCTACATTTTCAAACAAAATTTGAATGGAATTGTTGGCGATAAAAAATTAACTTATTATCAGACGGAGGAAAATGCAATAATCATAAAAATTGGATTTATTAGCAGGACTTCCACAAACAGAGACCTAGAAGCATTTACAGATGTAAATTCAAAGCAAACGCCGGAAATATTCAACAAAATACAATCAAGAACATAAACTGATGATTCAGCTGATGTAATTAAAGGAACAATAGCGTTAGGCATTTTTTCAGACGAGTTATTAGAAACAGGAACAACCGAGACGATTCATTAAATCTTTTCAGATACAAGACGAAAAAACGATTTTTTACTTCGATCTTCAGAAGGAAGCACCTAAGACGATTCGATAGATCTGTCTTCAGAAACAGGAACTCTCAAGACAATTTCTCAGATATATCTTGAGAAATAGAACTTGAGACAATTCACCAGATGAACTTCAAACAGAGGAATTAAACGGCGCAGAAATCATCCCCGGAGTTCAGTTTCCTTGAGCCAATTCCTGTTTTGGAGTCAGGAACAGCAGAGTGCTGAGTCTCCGGAACCTAAATGCGTGCACAAGGCCATTTGTGTAATTGCAGCATCATTTCATTTGTGTTACGATCCTTCCCGGCATCGCAACGGTGCTGTCACGGCTGTTTGCAGTCACACCTCCGTAATTCGAGAGAGTGCTTGCAGTCTCATATAACGAAAATGCGTCGAGTTTATTTGCTGAATTGAATCTGCTAAGCAGGGTTTCTCAGTTAATTATTATCATTCGCTTCGTTCCGCTGAAAAGGGGAACTAGAATTCCTGTTTAAAGCTTGAAATGACTTTCTCTGCGACCATAGTATGTTTATGTTGTTCAGGAGCGTGTTTACTGAGGGAAAAATATATGTTGAAAATAATTAACGGTAAATGAAATCCTCTAAGGAAGGTGAACATATAATTAGAGATATTAGGCTTTAATATAACGTTCATTTTCAGGTGAGTTGAACTATTTATGCGTGGCACACGCTTTTTGAACATTGAAGTTTTCCTTTAAACTTAATGGAAATTCTGCCCTCTGCAAATATTGCATTTCATTTTTGCGTGACGGACTTTGCTGTAAACAAAACTCTTCTCTAATCTGTATTATTTTAAACTCGCTTATTTCCAGATTCTTCGACCGAAAGAAATTTTCCTGGATGAACTGTAGTTTGAAGATAAAACCTTTCCTTGCACTGAACTTTAGTGTATTATTTGTCTTGCTCAATGAGTCTTTGTCTTTGTCTATCCCATAATAATTAATTGTAAGCAGGTTTCCTCTACGCAGTGCTAGTGTATAGAATAAAAATAAATGCGACTCTCTGAATTGATTCCTGCAGATTAGAAAGATTAACTCTTTTAAAAGAGTTTGCAACATTAACATAGGAGAACAGGTTTAAATTTTTAATCATAATATTTTTGGGTCGTTGCTGTTTTTAGGACTTAAAACGACATGACCTGCGTCAAGGACAACCATGACGTTTCTACTGCCCATAATGTAAGCAAAGTTAAGCATAATTTGGATTATTTTTCATGTTTCCTGTAAGTGACATATGGCGGTAGAGGTTTAAGTATTGAGACAGAAGTTGTTCATTTTAGATCGAACATTAAAATTGAAGAATAATTGTGAACATTTCGCTCACGTAAATAATTCTATTTGATTTTAACTCCCAACTTTTATAAAATAACAACTAATGTCTGGCATATTAACAAGTAGTACAATTACAGTCTCATTATTATCGTAGAATAGTGAATAAATCTCTACAGAAAAAATGTCTTAATTTTATAATACTATTCCTAAAATGATTATAGAATACTTTACTATAATATTCAATAATATGTAATAAAATTGTTATGCTCTTAAACTTGTTCTGAAATGCTTCTTCACCAGACGCTTCTGACAGAATGCCATTTGTTGAGGATGCAACAATTTCAGTGAAACCTATGAGCTTATTTGTGTACAATTTCTTCACAAATTTTACTACACCAAACCAAATGAATGTGGCGCACAAAGCGTACGTAGAAGGCTTATGTTTTCTTTTCTCCGTGTCCCACGCCATCGAGAACATTTTCTCGATCAGTTTTCTCAGGGGGAAGAAGGATTTAGAAGTTTTTGAGGAATGACATCAATTGCAAGATCGTATCTGTAGATTGCTGGAGACGAGGCTTTTCTGGCAGAGACTTGACGAGTTGAAAATCTGAAGTACACACTCAGAGTTATTTCAAAAATTCAAATTCGATCAAGTAGAATTGTACGAGTAGATTGAGTACACAGAAGCCTGCAGTTGTCAGGTTTCAATTCATAGAATATGGCAACGAAAACGAGCCAAGTGATTCATATTTGGGTTACTACTCAAGTTTGATGTCGTCTAAAGTAAAGGAATCAATCACGCGCATGCACCTCAATCACGCTCAGGCACTAGGAGTAAAGTGAGGTGAAGAAGGAATGCTCTGCACTGTACTGTACTTGTACATTTTGTGAAGTAAGTCTTTCAAAATCTTTTTCCTTTCCCTCTGAACAAACTTTATACCAAGAATAATTTGAGTCAATAAATTTAACGCATATTAGAGGCATTGATGATCATTAAGACGAGATAATGCAGTACTTTCCGTCAGTTGTTAGTGAAGACCCTGTCTATCAAGTGCAGCGCTAGAAAATAATTTTAATTGCTTGCAAAACAGGTTTTATTCAAAATATATATTTCATTAGTTCTCCATAAATAATACAAAGTCTGTTTTCTCATTAACCTAAGAGGGAATAAAGGCATTGAAAGAATCGTACGGAAGCTGAACTTGCGTTCAGTTTTCTCTTTCCATGAAAGCGATTTTGATTTTTGCGTATGACACTTGAATGAAGGAACAGAACTAAATATTTTTTCATCAGACTAAAAGCCTTGTATAATTTGAAGTTGGATTTATATGAAAAAAATAAATTGTTGAAAATAGAAGAGATCTTATTGTACGTGAGGCAGGGTTTTGTTCTTTTTTGAAGAAGAAGTAACGGTTAGTAAATTGTTACGAGTTAATAAGCAATTAAATAAGTTGCACAAGATGCAGTATCCAGGCTAAGAATTCAATTAATAACTCTCTTTTATGAGCAGCAAAATCACTAAGTAATTTAATTGACTTAAGCTGGTCAGACTCGTGCTTCTTACCTTATAAATTTTGCTAATTTCCAAACTGACCAGCTTCTGAATTTTCATGCAAAAGTTTGTCAGTTTGACAAATAGTTCTGTTCCCTTTCGAAACTGAACTCGTTTCGTCCAATACACGTCACGTCTATGGTCGAACAAACACTTCAATTTGAACAGCTCAACGATTCGAGAAAAAATCCTCCTTCTTTGATTATTTTGAAAACTTGGATTATTTTTTAAAATTTAGGTTATTTTGGGTAGCATAATTCAGAATAACCCAAGTTTTTTCTTCGATTCGATTACATCTCGTGCAGTTTAGCTTGTACCGCCGCTGGTCTAGAAGGCATAAACACTGTCTGGTCAACACGGCATACATATTCACTTGCATCAAGTCGGTTAATGAAAAACTCTCTTTAAAACAAACCTCAAATTCCTCAACATATTTTATAAGAAGTGTGGTATTCAGCGATGCTCTGAGTAGAACAGAAAGCCTCATTCCAAAGGACAAAGCCTCAGGTAATCGATAAACCAGCGCATAATCCTGTAAGCTGATGGAACTTGGAATTAGGGATTGCATGATTTCAATATTCGTGTGGATAATTAGGTCACGGTGTGTCAATATAAAACGCCAATTGGTTTTCGTTCACTTCAATTTGATTCAGTTAATATAAAGCCGGTTTAGTTAACATAAATTTAACTGATTTAATTTAAAATCGATTTACTTCACCTAAATTTGACTAATTTAACTGAAAATGGATTTAGTCTGTCTAAATTTGACTTATTTGATTTAAAATCGATTTAGTTTGCCTATCGTTGACTCAAGGTATCAGATCAACTTAGTAAACATCAATTTTACTCAATTTTTTAGAATTGACTCAGTTCAAGTAAATTTGATTTATTTC
Organism: Trinorchestia longiramus; assembly: GCA_006783055.1. Classification (NCBI taxonomy): domain Eukaryota; kingdom Metazoa; phylum Arthropoda; class Malacostraca; order Amphipoda; family Talitridae; genus Trinorchestia; species Trinorchestia longiramus. Next base: position 267,698 of record VCRD01000218.1, read on the forward strand.
TGTTAATATGATGTTCTGGTCTCATATCTTTAACTTCCTTTCAAATCTTCTATGTTAGATGGAGATCCTCTGCACTCGATTTATAGCTGTAATTTCGACTTAGCACACCTAAATATGACACAGTTAACTATTCTCAATACATTTTATTCAGAAATTACAATTTTGCTTTTTAGAAGCAACGGAGAACATTTCTTGTTCTGTATGGATAAGTTGGTGTCATTTGTTGAACATACACAAATTTTTCATGTCATGTTCGTTTCAGAGGCTCTTATTGAGCACAAATAAATCTTACATTTATATTGTTGCTGAGATTGTAGTAAAATACAGTTCTAAAGCTTAATTTATTCTCCCTTATAATGAAGGTCATGAAATTTTGGCAAAAGAATTCGAAATTTGAGAGGTACGTGTGTCCAAATATATATTTTTCATGTACTTCCAAGTCTCACGGATGAATAAAGTTGTATTTAGGTCTATGAAATTTTCTAAAACTATTGCCTGTTGTTCGAAAGTTCAACGCTTGGGTGCATAAAAATACTACATAAACATGCAAGCAGTGATGTACGAAAATAAATTGAATGAGATTTTTGTTTGTAAATACCTCTTGTATTTATTTATATCTTACTTTTAAGACACTGTTTAATTATTTACGAGACAACCATATGCGATTAATTTGCAGCACAAGCTACAACCACTACCAGAACAATGTGGACTAGCTCAAGTGACCTGTATATTTGGTCTACGTTTATTGAGATCAGATTTGTAAGTGAAGTACTACGTACAAAAACTGCTTAGTGTGGTTGATTGTGTATTCTGTTAGATACACTTTTTGGCATTTTACTTCAGAATAATTGCTTAAAAAAAACCAACTTACCTAAGAGTAAAATTAACTTATTTGCTATCACTGGAGTTTATGTTATTAATAAAAGTGTTGCCAGTCGCAATTGACGTTATTAATAAAAGTGTTGCCAGTCGTAATTGACGTTATTAATAAAAGTGTTGCCAATCGCAATTGACGTTATTAATAAAAGTGTTGCCAGTCGCAATTGACGTTATTAATAAAAGTGTTGCCAATCGCAATTGACGTTATTAATAAAAGTGTTGCCAATCGCAATTGACGTTATTAATAAAAGTGTTGCCAGTCGCAATTGACGTTATTAATAAAAGTGTTGCCAGTCGCAATTGATGTTATTAATAAAAGTGTTGCCAGTCTATTTTCAGTTCCACCTCAGGGTACACGCTGGTTGTTTTTCAAGTGCAGGTGCAGGGGACAGGAGGTCACTTTTTGGATGCCAAAGCTCCTGAAAAATGGTCGGCTTTGCTGGCTGCATGTCCCAAAAAGGTGCAAGAAAACGAGAAACACTCTAGGACCCACGCTAACAGCCTCTCCAAATATAGTCAAAATGTGTTCAAAATTGTTACAGTGGTCATTTTTGTTCAGCAAATATTATGAATATAATATAATTACCATTTAACATTCGTGTGCGTGATGTAAATACTTAATTTAACACATACATGTATGTGACACGGAAGTAACATCGATACTTAATGCATAGATTTTTGTCAAACGAACTAGTGAGTATACTACATATATTTATTCAATGCGCACGTTGACTATTAAAGTATCGTATTTCTGTGGGATTTTTTCGACATGCCATTCAGTTTTTTGCTTGAAAATGATCTCAAATTGAATTAGAATTACCTAACGATGAAACATTTACATGATTGCTATCGCATTCAGATAAGAAACGAATAAAATAAGATAATACAAACAGGCCGTTTGGTCCATGCTTGAGAGACTACCCAAGTCCCATTCCGTCTAAAGTGAAGCCATCAATCATGCACGTACACCTCAATCATGCAAGCCAATTCAGTCATGTAGACGTACTTCACGCACGCACAGGCATTTCAGTCACGCACATGTACCGCAGTCATAAACAGTCCCTGGGAGTAAATGACATAGAATCAGTACGTTATAATACTGGGGTTCTTTATACGATATTTGTCGAGACGTGTTTTGAATGTGCACACAGTGCCAGAAGAAACCATGTTTTTGGGCAGCTGGTTTCAAGTTTTAGCAATTTTAACTGGAAAGAAGTTTAGAGCTTAGTATTTTTTGAAGTTTCCTTTTATTAGTTTTTGGCCGTTGTTTCTGATTCGCGCGTTACCGTCTCGTTCGAAAAACCTTTCCAGGGTAACATTGTTACGGCTGTTGAGATACTTATAGGTCGCAATGAGTTGTGCGTACAGCTTTCTTTGTTCTAGAAAAATGAGTTCAAGCGGTTGAAGACGCCTTTCATAGGTAATTTTACTGAATTCAGGAATCATTTTCGTTACTTTACGCTATATTTTCTCTAATTTATTAATATCTCTTCGTAGGGTTGTAGACCAGAGTTGCTCTGCATAATCCAGATGTGACCGGACTCACGCTTTACAAAGAGGTGACATTATGTTCTTTGACTTCTAGGCAAAGTTTCTTGCAATGAAACCAAGGATTTTGTTCGCGTTCTGACGCTTTTTTCCATTTGTTTGTCATGCGTGAGATTTTTAGTTCATATTAAGCACGCTATACATTTTGCCGTTTTCTAGTGGCAAATTAAAGAGGAATAGGAAAAAAGCTTTATCGCTCTACAGTCACTCGAAGCGAAAGATATAAGGTCATAGTTTGTGCAGAACTTGACGAAAGTCTTTGGATTACGAGACGTGAATCTTTTACAGAAGTTTTCAGCCATTCTATAATCTAGGGTTATGCAAAACAACTCGTTGCAGTGTCGGCTTTTGGAAAATATTGTAGGGCAAAAAAGAGGTCTTTTTCCGACACGTTTGCTTGGTGTTCGGTGGAAGATCTTAAGAAGCTTTGAGAATTTCCCTTCGTTTGGTTTTGTAAAGCTTAAGATACAGTATATTTATTACATCAAAAATATACAGTGACCATTCTTTACGTACTTGAAGGTACGTCTATAAGAAAAAGAACTATTTTATAAATAATTTAGAACTCATTCAGAAATACGTCAAAATAATTTTGCAAGCATCCAGATCCACTTTTGTACGATTTTGAGATATTTCATTATTTTTATATATCATATTACTGTTGTTTTTCTTCGATTAACTTCTCGAACATTGGCATACGTGAAACGAATATTCGCCAGCTGCTAAAATAGCATTGTGAAAACAGCGACCAGGCTCTGCCTCGCTGCTGTTTTATACATTTGAAAGGAGAGTTATGTTCATAAATGATCCTTGATATTGTTCAGAAAACAGCTATGTCCATGATTGATATCCTGGGCTTGAGTTGAAAAAACCTTTTAGAGAAGAAAAGTGTGATGAAAACACGTTTTTCTTTTACATTTTCCCTTCAATGCATACCGAGCAATTGAGGGATGCGTGCAGTAGGTATTTAATACGAGTAAAAAGAGCATAGACTACATGCTGCCTTCTCTACATTTAAAGGTTGTTTTAAAAACTGCTATTAAGAAAAACTCTCAGCATGATTTTGAGTGAACTTACGAGAGTTATTAGTTATTTTTCAATCAGCTTTTACGCACTGGATGTATCTCAAGAAAATTCCTGCTTTATATAGCTGCTTAATTTTTACCAAACAAAATGTTGAGTTTTCTCACACCGATTCACAAGCGTTTTATGTAGTTTTCCGGTATAAAGTAAATCATCCGAATATTCTGTTCCGAGAGCACAATCTGGTAATTTGAAGACTGAACATACACTATAAGCTCGCAGGCATAACTTTTTCGTGTTATTAGAAGCTTTATTTATAGTTTGATCGTTATGATAGATTTTCTTTACCTACGTTTACGGAATTGACGTACTTTCTGACCTCCATTCACAGACCTAACGCACGGTTTGGCCTTCAGTTGAGCAAATGACATTTTTTTCAGTATACAAAATACGCTTCATAACTTTTTTATTGTTGTAAATTCTCGTCACAATCAGTGGAGTAACTGTTCATGGAGACATGACCATAAGTGCTCATGCTACGGTGAGGGATAATTATTTTTAAATATTATACTCGTATTGGTTTTTGGCCTAGTCTTCTATTTTCTCTTCGTCGGCGTCTCTAATGGATAAAACTTCATGCCCTACACATAGAGGGATAAAACACTTTTTAAAACTGTTTTAATACGTGCAAAGTTCCACTAGACAAATAAAAAGTACATATGATACAATAACATTTACCATCTTATTTATATAGGTTCAAACGTTATCATTAGTCATGCATTTAAGTTTGCTGAGAAAAAAATTAAACTGACCAGAAACGAGTCATTTAGCAGATGAGGTCTGTATGAAACACAAACCAGGGACAAGTTTTGATCTCGCCTACATAACAAAGTTCACAACTTCCCTTTCACGCGTGAGTCCGAAACTGTTGATGCTGAACTCAAAACAACAGTTTCCTTACGAGACCAAGTTATTTTTAACAACTCTTGTTTATGTAAAATAATCAAGAAAAATTTCATGCCTTATTCTATTCTATTCTAAAAAGAGCAGAGGCAATTTTGAACCTTTTTTTCAGAAAACAAGTTTCTGCAAAAGAACTGGCTCGATGATCTCTGGGAAACTCGTTAGCAACGTAGCAGTCAGATGTCAAGCAGAGAAAAACAGGTCTTTTTAAAGTTAGCGCCAGGGAACAAACTCATACGAGTTTCATCAAGACAGAAGTTCTGACTCCGTCTGGGGGAGCGAGTTCAGCTCTACGTTAAATATTTCATATGATCTGCATGTAGAAGTCAACATACAAGTCAGAGCTGAGGAAAATTTGATGAGTTATCAGCGGTGAACTCTGATTAAGGTTCATTTTGATAAATGTAACTTCACTGGAGTATCATAGAGTGAGAAATATTCGCATAAGTTCTTTTGTTTATTGTAATTTACTTTTCCAGGCCAGCACAAGTGGTACTCTAGTTCATTGTACCGTATTTTTGAACACGTTTGTTTTGAATTTAGAGTGTTTGCGTAGTTTTAAACGTACTGGTTAAAAACAACGATAGTCAAAGTGTCATCAGTGCATCACTTACTTCTCTAGTTTATCGAAATTTTTATGTACGTAAGATTCATGAAAATGTATATTTTTTACTATGTATATCATATACTTACACCATGATGATTCTATTTGTATATAATTATCGATGCCCATCCTTGTATTCCATCTCTGTATCAAAGGCTCAACAATGGTATGAGAAGGGTACTCGTATACAGGAGTAATTCACAAAGAGAGAGGCTTCGCAGTTATTTTGCTTCCAGGTAGAATGTCATGTCACAGAGCTTTTGTGACTCTGACATTTCTTGGAGAAATCAAAGCTTAACTAAAAATTTGAAACCACTTTTTAATCAGTTATTGTCAGCATGCATTCCTCCTGTAGGAATGGAATACCTATTAAATAACAAGGATAGTAAATATTGAGGTTTACCAAAGAATTTCTCTAATATACACAGGAGCAAAACTTTTTTGAAAAACTATACCGAGCAATTAATTGTTCTCGTATAATCTTAGACACCTACATCACATTCATTTCCTAGTTACTATAGAATAATTAATATTCACACTACAACCGAGAGTAATAAGTGTCTTTTCAACACATGAAGGTACCTCCAGTGAAGCCTGTGTTCATCATCAGCGTTCAGAAAAATTAATGTTTTGCTTCTTGCTCATCAAAGTTTGAAATTTCGTTATCTATATTTGATAATCAATGTGTCCAGTTGACAGAAAATCTTCTGAGAGGTAGCAGAGCTAAATATTTGTACGTAGTCAAATAACCCACAATTTTTGTCCTATGTCGTTTGTGCAGGTTCCACAGCTGTTGATGGTCCCGTTTGTATAAAATATTCATTGAGGGCTCAAGATGAGTAAGCACCTAAAATTCTTCCCAAAACCGTAAGATTTTAGAGCCTGACGAGGTAATTTTTCCCTCGGCCTGTAAAAATGAGGGCCATTCATGGTAATTTTTCCCAGCTGCCCTAATTTTTCCACGTATAAAAACCTAATTTCTAGATGCTTTAAGGGCTCGTCGTTCTGCATTTTTTGCCGCTGTTCATGGATGGGCAACCAAGATGATTCAGATAAACGAACCATTCATTAGAGTAATTATTCAGCTGGCTGGTGAGCTTGATTAAAAACATTCATTGACGGGTGTTGAGGCTCAGTAACTACGTATGGTTTTTATCGCTGCTGAAATGTGGATGAAGCTTTCCGTGGAGTATTTCATGATTAAATTGGCGAAGCGATGGACTCACTCTGAATAGGAATTCCTTAGATTATTATCATCGGTAGGCATTACAACTGAATTAATGTAAAATAAGTTAAACTTTAATATTATCTCGAAATGTTAGAACCCTTGCATGATGATTTACGATTGGAATTACGATACATTGGAATTCGTGCATCCAGAATGTCAATTTTGATCAGCTTGTTTATTAATGTGTTTACGGTGCAAAATGAGGATGGGATTGTATACTTCAGATGTACCCGAAGAATAAAATATACATTTTTCCGATTTGTTTGAGTATTTCTTGAAATCATTTTAAAGCATTGCAGAATCGAGTGTACAATCTTCAGAAAATGATCGAATTCGATCAGTGATGTTATTGAAAGGTAATTTTTAAGGCCAATTTATTGAACAATTTTAGTGACGAATGGCAAACAACAGTTCAAATCAGTTTCAAGAGCTCCTAGGGTGCTTCACTCTAGGTAACAGATTTTTCACAAAACCCACGAAAATTTTGCTACTTCGGAAATTCAATGTCTCTCACAAAGCCAATTCAATGAGTTGGATTGTTTTTCAAAAATGATAAGGCAAGTCAATCACTAGATGTTCTTCAGGGTTGAAAAAATCCTTCACTTTAACCTAGAAAGTCTACTGGGAATACCATTTGAAAAATTTAAACTCATTTGCAATAGCGAAAGTTGGGCGAAGTTTTAATGAAATCATTTCAATTTTCATTGATCAAACTAACCAGTATCAAAAATTTTCGATAATAGAAGTCAATTAACTCAATTTTATTCTCTCTATGATTGAAATGAATAGGCCTGAAAAAATAAACTGTCTTTCAGTGATTAATGAATAAAAGACTCGCTACAGTCTGTAAAGCTGAACGCCCTACACATTTTATTTTGAATATCAAACTTTCTTCTTCCGAGTTACAGAAACCGAATGATTCTTGCAAGGCTGTAAGATACTAACGTGCATGCAGACGTGTGCGTGTACCGGTGTGTGTCTAATGAGTCGGGCAGACCTATATCTCAGGCCTAACTTTACTGTGGGATTAGTGAAGATCGTCGATGATGTCTTAATCAACGTAAACTTGCACTAATTTTGAGAAAAAGTTTGGCAGGAATCCTACGACGGGTATTACCTCCCTCACCCTAATTTCCTAGATTAAAGAATCATTTTAACTCAGAATGAAATTAAGACGAAGAATGTGAGTTAGAAACATGTTTTCACTGTTTATCTACAGGGTGGGGACTTCAAATTGTCGTTCTCTCATATTCATGATATATTCCATTTTACTTTTCAGATTATCTAAGTATAATATATCATTGGAATTCTACAGAAATCAGCTAATTGCTAGTGTTGAATTTGAAACGATGGAGAAAACATACGCGGAGTTATCTGAAATTTCATTCACTGAGGCGCACTGAGGCGCATCTCACTAAGAAGTGAGATGTGCTGTAGTCATGGCCCTGGTTCACAACAACGGGGAAGTGGACAATAGAACCATCGCTAACATCATCGGGGTCGACATGAGGACCATCCAGCGTACTCGTAAGAAGTTGGAGGAGAGTAAGGATCCCCGTGGAGTTATCACAAGGCTTCCTAAGTCTCTGGACGACCGCCGGAAGTCGAGAGATGTAGATATTGTCAAAAGGGTTGAGACCATGATCGACAACCACTCCTCTAAAGTCCATGAGGTCCATGGCTGCTGAACTGGGGGTTGATAAACAAACAATTCAACGCTGTGTGGGCGAGGATTTGCGCTGCAAAAATTACTGAATGCAAACTGGCCCGCTTTTGACCAGGGCGACTAAGGACAGAAGGCTGTTCAAGTCCCCCAAGCTCCTCAACAAGCTGAAGCCCCCGAAGAAGTCCAACATGCTGTGGTTCTTCTCTAATGAGAAGAATTTCTGCCAGGACCAGGCCCACAACAGGCAGAACCATCGATGAATTGCTATGTGCCCCAAGGACGTGCCCAGAGTGATGAAGACCAAGTTCCCCTCCACGGTCATTGTCTTTGGTGTGATCAGCTCCGACGGGAATGTAATGCCGCTTCACATCTTTGGGACGGGTCTCAGGGTCAATACTGAGATCTACCTCCAGGTCATGGAGACTGTGGTGTTGCCCTGGATGAAGCAGATGGCCCGGGACAGGCCCTGGGTGTACCAACAGGACAATGCTCCTTATCATGTCTCCAACCACTCCCTCGTCTGGCTGGAGGAGCACTGCTACGACCTCGTGACCAAGCACCAATGGCCTCCCAGCAGCCCGGATTTGAACCCAATAGGTTATTTCTTTTGGGGCAGTTTGGAGAATCGAACTAACCGATGCCCTCATACCACCAAGGCATCTCTCGTCGCCTCCATCAAGGAGCACTTCACCTCCATGGACAGGGAGATTGTGAAGAAGGCCTGCTGGAGCTTCAGGACCAGGATCGAGCGCGTCATCGAGGCTGAAGGCAGCTATGTCGAGTAGAATGTGTTCCTGGCATCAAATCCTTCATTCTGTTTTTATTTGAAATATACATCTCAAAAATTTACCGTTTTACGTTCTTTTCATTAGAAAGCGAGCTACGGCGATGATTTGAAATCCCCACTCTTTACTACGATAAAATCTAAAGGACATGAGTAATTAATGCTTTCAAATAAATTCCAGCACTAATCACCTCTGGAAAGAATATGCAAATGAAATTAAATTATGAGAAAGGTATAATAAATGCCCTACCATAAGTGATTTCTGAGAATGTTAAAAAGAAATGAACACCATCAAAAATGAATGAATTATAAACTCCTAGATAGTTCCCGTTGAAATTTCATTGTTTCGATTTGACTAATTTGAAATTTTTATGAAAACAAATGTTTTAAAGATCTACGACAAATTATTGTGTTTTAAATGAATATTTTTCATGAATATATACTTTCATTCTGTATCAAGTCTACCGATACCATGGCCGTGGAAATTTCGATTTAAATGTGATGAAATTAAGGATCTCTGAAATGAAATACAGTTGTCACCTTTACATATAAATTAATTGAATATACATAGTTATTTGTGTAACGGATACAAAAGTCAAAGTAGTTATCATATTTACTTCAGATTCTGATTTCAGTTCAATAATTTGTCTTCAGTGAGAGATTGGAAAAAATGTGACGGACACATATTGATATAGAGATAGAGAGATAGAGAGAGATGGAGATGCACTGTGTATTATACAGGGTGGCCCATAAGTAAGGTACCTTTTTAAAACTATTATAGCTAGAAAACTACAATTAGTAAAGAGATTTGGTTCATTCAAAATGAATGAGGAGATTTCAAAGTTTTCTACCAGCATATCAAGTCTACCGACAATCACAACATATTGCCCAAAAATTCATAAAATCCACCCCTCAAAATGAATCGCTACGCAGTAGAACAACGAGCAAAAATAGTGAAACTTTACTTTTGATGTAATTGCTTGGTTACTGCAGTTCAGAGGAATTACAGGAATATTCATTGTATTGAAAGAAGTCCTTCGAAGAACTGCATAAAAAGCTGGTATTGAAATTTGGAGAAACTGGGACCACAGCAGACAAACAACGTTGTGGCAGGTCACGGACCATACGAACTGGTGCTTCAATTCAGCTTGTTGCAACGAGTGTTGCTGATCGGCCCAAAACGTCAACTAGGAGACGTTCAATTCAACTGAGAATGTTACGTACCTCACTGCAACGTATTTTGGTAAAAGATCTAAAGTATCATCCATATAAAATTCAATTAACTCAAGAACTCCATCCTACGGACTACCAAAAGCGATTAGATTTTGTGAATAGATTTCTGCAGCTTGCAGAAAATGAAAACTTTGTAAAGAATTTAATAATGACTGATGGGGCACATTTTCACCTTTTTTATGCAGTTATCGAAGGACTTCTTTCAATACCATCAATATTCATGTAATTCCTCTGAACTGCAGTAACCGAACAATTACATCGGAAGTAAAGTTCCACTATTTTTGCTCGTTGTTCCATTGCGTAGCGATTCATTTTGGGGGTGAATTTATGAATTTTTTGGGCAATATGTTCTGGTTGTCGGTAGACTTGATACGCTGATAGAAACTTTGAAATCTCCTCATTCATTTTGAATTAACCAAATCTCTTTACTATTTGTAGTTTTATAGCTATAATAGTTCTATAGAGATACCTTACTTATGGGCCACCCTGTACAAGTATACGATTTCAGCTCAATAATTTTGATGTAGTTATAGATAGGAAGAAATGGGATAGACACACAGATAGAGAGATAAAGAGACAGAGAAATGGAGATACACTGTATGTTATGTAAGTAGATGGTGATGTGTACTACTTTACATAGAAGCTTGAAACTGATACCAGTTTCCGTATTGATGATACAATGATTGTAAAATCGTAAGATTCTCCATGCCGATAATCTAGTCTAAAATTTAAACTCCTAAGCCTTGCAGGAACATGATTCAGTTCAGCCTGATCTAAGATGAAAGTCAGAGCAGGAAACTAAAATATTCCCAATGCTGATAATTTTCCTAGCATACTCTGAAATCTAAGTTATAATCAAAAACTTTGTGCTATTTGTGTAAATGGATACACGTCACGCACAACTATGGAATATAATGCGCAATGTTAATTATTAACTACGGAACTTGGCATGCATAATGGGAATCAAGCTTGTGAATTTCGAATTCAGTCTTTTCTATTGCAAACTAACAAAAGTGAATTCTCTGTTATTCTGCACACAGACAGTGAGTTTCCTTGCAGAAGTCTGCTCTATTTTCCTTTTTAATGTATTAATGCAGTCATGCATCTCCTAGAATAGTAAGACCTTTTTTTTGTATTTTAGTGCAGTCTAATATCACCCTGCATCTAAAATACACTCCGAGTAAAACTATTGAAAATATGTTCCGCTTTTCAAAACGTTCATCGTTGTGTATTTCTGAAAGAAAAATGATTCTTCTATTTAATGATTCTTATAATTATTTACTTTATCTTAGAAGCGAACTCTAAAATGCATACTTCATGGCTCCGAGATTGTCTAATGAATTGCTGGACAAAATGAACGACGATTCTATCTCATTTTCACTACATGTAGTTCGATACATCAAGGTTATTATATGGGTCTCCAGTTGCGTTTTGTAAGCCACTGCGTATCTAGCACAAAAATCTACGGGTTGCGATGGCCATATTTCGTATCATAAATCCTGAGTCGGAGCTATGGACGACCGCGTTGGACCTGTCATCAATCATAACCCACTTGTCTTTTTTTTTTGAGGAAGAAGAAAGAGAAATGTTTGTGAAATGTCGCAGCAAAACCCACACCGCTGAGAAAAAGAGTCAGGCTTGTTTATCACCGTTTCATAGAAGGGAAGAGATTTAAAACTGTTCTTGAGCTTCCTACTAAGTAAAAACGGCTATTGCTCATAGTTGAGTGGGGTAACATTTGAGTGGAGGAGGATGTGAGTGGGGTAGGACTTGAGTGGGGGAGGATAGGGTTGCATACTTCGGTACCTAAGCGGATATTTTTTGCTTTTCCCCATGTATGTCCACAAATTTTCTTACAAACGAAGGAACAGCACTATTTCCTCTAGTACGAAACAATTGGGACATTGGTCGGAAACAGTTGGTACAGAGGGGAATAAATGTAGAAATTGACCTCATGCAATACAGTTTCAACGGTGCACATTATTTTCTAAAAAGTATGAGAAACCAAGATCATGAATTAGTTTTATAAAAAAATATATTTTCAATTGACACTTATTCAATGTTTGAAGACGATCTTTGGGTCGCCCTATCAGGGATTTTGTTAGTTAATTGATCCTTTTTATGCCTTTGATTCTTTTTCCAGGATTTTCTGGTGGTTTGTTTCCTTTTTTCTGTCGTTACAGAGAATGGCGTGAAGAATTCATTGTTAGAAACTATCATGTTAGTTGTTATTTAGGGAGATATAAATGAAAACAGTGTATTCACTAGTTTTAGATCACTCGAGGCTGATTTTTATCACACGCAGAAAACGAATTGTTCTAAAAACGATAAAAGCAGGAATGTTTTTCCAACTGAGCACAAATGTTCCCAACTAGAGGGAGTAATAAATAGAAGGAACTATTTACCGTCATAGAACGTAGAACGTCTCACCGTCTAACCAACATCAACCAAACACCAATTGTAATATTTCCTAACAGTAGTTTGGATGTTAACATTGACAATCGAATGGAGAACTCATCATAGATGAGTTCTCCCCATAGTTCTCCACATATGTAGAAGCCACATAGATCATGTGGTTTTTTATTTTACTTTGCGTAAGTTGGCTGATACTAGACGAGCAAGACTTAAATTGACGCAACATGCCTTAGACAGCATCATTCAACCTTAAACAATCATACAATATCAGCTGGCTTGTATCCCGAATATCGTAAAAAAACTGTATTTCTTACAAAAAAATACAAGCTTTAATCTTTGTGGGGCGTTTGGGTCTGTGGGACCTGTTTTCATTTTCACTGCTAACATTTTTACTGTTTATACAGCTTGTCCTTGGGATGAAGTAAACATCTATTGTGTATTTTGACATAAAAGTGTTTGATTGTGAGGCAATAAAAATCACAAAATGCGACGGGTCCACCAGACCCTCAAACACTGGCTGAGCAACAATAATATGAACACCACACAAGGACTAATTCTTTGTGTTCACTGATGACCTTGAGTGATGTTCTAAAGCTGTCATTGTGTTTATTAATGGAGAAAGTTTCTTCAACGTATTTTCACTGACCACAGTTACATGAAACTGCTACGAAATAAACAAAAAATTGTAATTTCTACAGCATCATCAGCTCATAAAGCTATTTTTATTGACATCAAACTTTGAAAAAGTGTCGCAAAGTTTCATTAGTTTGAAGTGAGTTCAAATCTCTCTGGAGGTCAGTTATGACATCTGTCTGAGCCGCAGTAGAAGTAAAATGAAAAAGATGTACAAACAAAAAAGGAAGCCATCAACCATCCATCAAAGTTTAGCCTCGGTCGCCAAACAGAAAGTTTCTGTTGACCTAGAACTGCAACTTTTTAAAAGCGCTCTGCCGTTGGGTGCTGCACCGACGTGGAGAAGATTGTGAACTTTTTTTTTCGAAATCGAAACAAACTTGACGACGTTCCTATGGGAAATAAGAAAATTAAATTTACATGAAATTAATATTTTTATAAGAAAACCATAAGGCAGAATAATGTTCTATAAATACGCAGCATAGTTCATACAAATTGATCATGTACCGTAATTGCTCTCTTTTTATTACTTTATTTTGTCGACAGTACCATGGAATCATAATGGGCTTAGAGATTTAAAAGTGATCGTTATTTCGATAAATAACATTTTGTTGACCCCAAATACCTTTTGAATTATAAGGGTTTTTCAATTTAACTGGTGGGTAAACCGGAAAATGTATATTGATAAATGATGTGCATATGTTAAATGATATATATATATATATATATATATATATATATATATATATATATATGAATACCTACAGGTATTCATGTATAAGTATGATAGGTATTCAGTATTATTGATCATCACCCCTTCTACTGAGTCATATTATTCAGAATAAATTCATTTTTAACGAATCACAGTCCTTAATAATTAGTAATAGGTAGTATACAGAATCATGTACGTTTTAGGGTTTATTATATGTAGTTAGCACTTGAGAATATTTATAGGTTCATAATCATTAATGCTCTGGAATATTATCCAGAATAAAACACACCGATAATATTCATTAACATCGCCTTTATGGAATACTATCCAGAATAAAGCCCCTCATAATATTCATTTAACATCAGTATTGTCGAATATTATCCAGATCAAGACACCGCTTAGTATTGATTACCATTATTATTTGCCAGTAATATAAAAATAGTTTCACTACGAATATTACTGTTAATATAAAGTAATAGTGTTCAAAACAAAGCCATTATTATACCTATTAGGTAACTATTCAGTAATATTATTCAAATTGATAAAATACTAATTAACAACAGCAATAACATCAGTATTCAGTAATAATATTCAGAATTAAAAAAGGTGTACTCATTATAATCCTTATTTAGAAATGATACCCTCAATGAAACATTTTTTTATAGGAAAGCGCACGTGTAACATTCTGTGTTACACCGCCACAGTTGCACAAGAAAACATTAACCTCAATTAAAAACCTCCATGTAAACCATAATTTTTTCATTCCATTACACTAGATTACTTTGAATCCTTTGAATCATTCTAATTTTCCTGTTAAAACACACTTCTCGAAAATAATATAGTTCTTCAGGAAGTATTTAATGCTCCATCAAAAATAACAAAGACAATGAAATAAAATTGTGAAAGCAGTCTTGCAAACTTTTCGAAAATAATTCTACAACATAATTTTTTTTTCTTGTATTGACATGCTATTGTTCTATGTTCTTCCGACGTTTCTCAACTTCCTTTAAAGTTATTGTAGTGTCCCTCTACAGTGAAGTCTTTGTTTTCATCGTAAAGCAGATATTTTTATTTTCTCACTGTTATGTCCCTTCTATTAATTTTTGTTTTCTCGGTTTTGTAACTTGTCTACTTTTCATCCCACGGTTTTGTAACTTGTTTACTTTTCATCCCATGGTTTTGTAACTTGTTTACTTTTTATCCCACGGTTTTCTAACTTGTTTACTTTTCATCCCACAGTTCTGTAACTTGTTTACTTTTCATCCCACAGTTTTGTAACTGATATACTTTTCATCCCACGGTTTTGTAACTTGTTTACTTTTCAACCCACAGTTTTGTAACTTGTTTACTTCTCTTCCAACAGTTTTGTAACTTGTTTACTTTTTTTCGCTAAGTTTTGTAATTTGCTTACTTTTTTTCCTCCATTTTTGAAATCTGTTTCATTTTCTTACCACAGTTTTGCAACTTCCATTTCGTTCGTTTCACACGATTGTATAACATATGTTTTTTTCTTGGCACTGTCTTATTACTTTTCTTTGCTTCGCTCTCCATTGTATTGTTTTTTAAAACTGGTTTTGCTGCGGCTTTGGTTTTTACTGCTGTTTTTACCATAGTTTCTACGAGTGCGTTCATCTAGATAAAATTATGAGTTTAATAATTCAGCTGAAATTTCTCCTAACTTTGGTCCTACATCCCAATCATTTTTTTCCAATCATTAGTGATTGCTCTCATCTAGTTAATTTTCAGCCGCTCTAAAAATATTACTTCAAAATATAATTTCCCGAGTGTTCGAATGACCTACTTTTATTGACAAATCCTACCCCAATGACATACTTTCTACATATTTTGCTGTTGTCTGTGAAGGATTCATATCGATGTAATTGTAACTAGATATGATTGTCTTCAAAATTCGATTTTATTGCTAGTGAAAAGGTCTATCGGAATTTGACTTCACTCTCATAAGGTATTCTTAACCCACAGCATGTTAATGAGCCTTAGTTTTAATTAGGCCAGTCTTATTTAGAGCGTCCTCCAATTAACACGCTAATTGGAAAATTTAAATCCTGTTTTTTAAATACGGAGTTCGTCCTGCATTTTTTCTAGTTTTCATTTAGAAATAATTTTATCACTAAAAATCCTTGATTATCTGTTCATAGAAATTATCGTAACGACATCCCCTTTATGTATATTATTTCAAAACTACTGTAATTTATTTATTCGTACTTAAAATTCCATCGCCCAACAAATGACGGAAAATTCTTTAATATTCTTAACCTACAATATCTCATTTAAAGCTTTTTGAAAATATTTCTGGGGCGAGTAAGGATCAGAAAACTAATAGATTCTTTTCCCCTGGAACTTCCAATCTAATCTATATTTCATTTTTTCTCGTGGAGCTCAAGAAAACACAAATTACTTCAAGCTGTCATCAGATAATTCGACATGGGACTTGGGTAGCAACCCACGAATGGACCAAACGGCTCGTTCCCGTTGCCGTATTATATCTCATTCGAGTAATGCAAAGTTTTGCTCAACCAAGATGTTTCATAAAGCCTGTTCTGCACATGAATCTAAATAAGCAAGTTGAAGGGAGGGGGATCACCAATTCTTTGCAACCGCAATGTTCTTCATTGATTTCTAATTTCCTGGACTCCAATGCATTTACTCACGCGTGTTTTTTATTAACTTTTCGTGTTCTTAGCAATTTTTCGCGATGCCGTGCTTGGCGACAAGGCGGTTTCCATGGCAACCTCAGGGATAAACAAGTTTTTTGTTTCCCATTGAGAATGATAAAAAGTATTCATCAAAATGATGGAGGTCGTGATATGTGATGATCATTCTTGCAGCCGTTTCAGAGTTAGAAATACAAGCTCAAAGAATGAGCTTATTTACCGACCTGAATCAGATTTTTATAAGAATGCTAGCGTTTCCTAAGAAAGCGAAATGAACAGATGGGGTTTCTTCATGTTGTTTGAGCAAATCTTACAAAACACATTCGATCATTCGAATTACCTGCTGAAACACAAATAAAACACACCAGTTCCTGTTCAGTTTGCAGGCATGTTTTCTATCTGTGATATTTTGCTATCCACACCTGATGGGTGAATAGCGTTGTGATCCTAGTGTATTTTGGAGGAAAATTTTAAAATTATGCATTACTGGGTATCAGAGGTATAGAATTTCACCAGTATTCGCCTTGAGATTACGCGTGTGTATTTTCAATTCAATGAAGTGGGTCTACGTGCTCATAAACTGCATGCAAATCGTTCCTCTCACACGATCGCATTGACAAACAAATGTTCTTGTTTCATACAGACATGTCTGTTTCACACAGACCACTAACGCTATTTGCTCTTTGCTTAGATTTTACGAGTTAAAAACTGAGGAGCCTCCTTTTGGGAAAGTAATACTTGATTGATAATAAAACTTTTCGAGCCGTAGTTGTTTCAACGTTTTTTTTTCAGAAAAATAGAAGTTAAAGAAATTTGCCCTTTTTCTACGTGCCTTTCTTCTTTTTCAAATCACGTCATCCAGCAGTCTATAAGCTCAATTATTTCCGCCAACAAGGAAGCTTTCTATCACAAAATCTTCCATGCATTGATGCCTGCACTTCTTCATTAGTAGGAAATCGAGGACATCACAGTGAATCCTGAGAGATTCAGAGAGATGATTGTCGAATCTATAGTTCTAACGGTGTGGCAGGCCGTATGTGGATGTGCATTGTCATGTAACAACACAACTTCCTTTGATGGCAGGCTTTGTTGTTTTGTGGGCTTTGCTGGTAAGTGAAAATCTTCCGAAATTTTTCAGTTTTTGACACGTTTTCAGGCAAGAGAAATTAAGTAACTTCTCTTCCTTGGAGCACAGTTCTACAGTATGGACCACAAAAAAGTAAACCCAACTTTAAATGTTAATTACATCACAGTAAATGAAGATATTTTAGGTCCGTTATTTGCATTAAGTTCAGAGAAATGTTCTCCATAAAAATGGTAAGTCACATCAAATTGGTTCCACTTCTATATCTTCTATCTTTTTGTAATGATTTCTAATCAGTGTGAATCAAGTCTACGTATTATAATATCTTTTCAATAGATTATGAATAAGCCATACATGGATATAGCTGAAGCTAGCGCCTGCCTTATACTGGAAATATTTTGACTAATTTTTCTTAGGAAATCTTAGAAGTGAATATTAATTTATAGTCGATACAAATGCAATTAAAATAGAAATTTTTCATGATGGATAGATATACTTGTATGATAGATAGATATGCTTGATACACCTGCTTTCAGTCTCTTTTAAGCACTTTATTATCACGTAGGCCTCTGATCTGCAAATACTATTTTAGTTTAAGGTTTAGCAAATTTACTAAGTATTTTTGTTCACGTGTACGTTGATTCTACGGCTGTATAAAAATCAAACACAATTCATGTTATGGTGAAATTTTTTAAAACTCATATTGAATATAGATATCACCATGAAACTGTTAAATCCTGCAAAGAAAAACGTGAAACAAAATGGAAATTCTACAAATATACTTCAGTGTCCGCTGTGTAAGAAACATATTCAAACGAACGCTCTTAACGTCAAGGTTTTATATTTGCCGAAATATCTTTGATTTAATTTGATTTATTGTTAAAATTTTCTTAGGAACGATAAACTCTTCGACTTTTCAACAGAAATGGTCACCCAAACTCAAACATTACTAGATTCAGAGTAAAATATCTTACGTAAAGAATTCGCTAGTTCAAAATCACGCATCTACGGCGGGTTTTCCTTGTTTGCCATTGGAACTTCGTACAAAAAGTAATTTATTTTACAGGAAGTACGTGAGCTCTCTTGTGTTTGCGCAATCAGCTGAACTGCTAGGACACGGAGGCTAAGTTTTATCCCTGTAGACTGGTGATCACTTTAATGATGCCGTGTGCCCTTTAAAAATAATGACAAGGACTGAACGAGAGGAATAATTAGTAATCTAAAGAACAGTTTTAACGTTTTCGGACAGTAGACTGATGAAGAACAGTTTCAATGTTATTTTTGTTAGATAAAATTTACATCGCGTGCCGTTTAAAATGTGAATAAAAGGTAAAATACACAAATAACTATAGTGATTATTTTACTTTTTTGTGGCGGTGATGGAAGCACAGTAGTTGTTAAAACACACTGCCGGTGTTATTATTATATATAATTATTATATATACATACATATACAATATATGATGATTAACTATAATAAAAAGTACTTTGTTATTTTCAAGGGCTAATACTGTCAATGATTTTTCATGAACAAGATTGCAAACAAACTGTAAATAATAATCAGCTTCAAAGCGTAGTAATATTTGTAGTATAAAATAATACACACAAAAACCTCTGAAAATTATTTTAAAAACAAGGATTTAAATATGAAATGAAAAAAACAGACAGAAGTACGAAGAGAAATATTGCAAGTGTTATCAAATGGGCATTGTGCTTCATTAAATATTTTACTTATGTAAGTAAACAGAACTACAAGCAGACTGAAAAGCAAACCATACTTAAATTAAAGAAAAAATAAGAGACTGTAACAATGTGGTATACAATCTAATTTTTTTTTAAAAACTGCTTATACTATATGATAGTGTCGACAGAGTTGTAGTCTTGGTAATGTTGTCAAAGATAATCATTCGCTTTTTATTTTTTCGAATAAAGAATTAATAATAGTCACCAGTAGTCAAAAATAAAGGCGAGAGCTATACCAGTCTTTTAATAATTAAATTAAAGATTAAAGTTCATGGTAGTTAATAGCAGCCTAAAATTAAAGCGAAGGTGGTAATGAGACCATTAATGAATACAAAAATAAATGAGAATCATAAGCAGTCCAAAATTAAGGTACGAGTTGTTATAAAATGATAATCATTTAATCTGACATGAAAAATAGTGATAGTTATAAATAACTGAAACTTAAAGTTGAGTCAACAAGATAAAGCTACTGCAGACTCGTGAGGCTGCATGCTCTCTGTGATTGACATTCTTCCTAAAACATCATTAATTTAAAACTGTCAGCATGAACCCAACGATCAAAATCTGTCAGCATGAACCCAAATATTAAAATCTGTCAGCGTGAACCCAAACATCAAAATCTGTCAGCATGAACCCAAACATCAATATTTCCCGGCATGAACCCAAACATCAAAATCTGTCAGCATGAACCCAAACATCAAAATTTCCCAGCATGAACCCAAATATTAATATCTGTCAACATTTATACAAAAATTAAAATTCAGTTGCTAAAGCTAAATCTGTCTGAAGGAGCTCAAAAATGTGAAATAATGAAAATGAACTATGCGCATTTCTTCAACTCGATTTAATTTTCTTCTAAAGAAACTGAACTACGTTTGCCTTTCGTATTTTTTCTTCTTAAGGAACTAAAAATTGTATTTCAGAGCTGTGTACTTCACAAATGGCATCGACTCTATCTCCTAAAAAACTCATTTCAACTCACAATCGCACAATATTGAAATCCATTACCGCCGCAAACAAAGCAGTCAATTTTCAATCATTTACCAAATTTTCATAAACAAGAAAATCAGTAAACAAAACTTGTTCTATGTCAAAAACTAAAGAAACACTTTTAACATCGTGTTTTCCAAAACTACCAGTGAAACAAACTGCGATACTCAAAGTTGGCGCAAGTCAGAGGCGTCCACGGCCATTTCGTAGGTCCATTAGTCAACTGTCACCCAGGTGATGACTGGCGAAACAAAAGTCTTTAAAAGCCTGCCGGGCTTCACTTGATCGTAAAGAGGAAAAATTCTCCTCCGAAATACTATCTCGGGTGCCGACAGAAAAGTAAAATGGAGTTGGCGGATGTAGAAAAAGACGGCGTGGTGGTACACTGAAGTTGGAGAGCCTGTGAGGACTTAGCAATGATATAAAGGCTTTAACAATAATATAAATGCTCTTATACATGGTATCACTTCTAGATGCCGTCTCTTACAACCCGTGTGATTTGTTGTTCTTGATGTTTAACTGCTTTCTATCGTTGACGTTCACAAAAGATAGTACAAACATTGACTTAGGAGTACTTCTTATTCAATGGGAATTCGAAACACGAGAGTTTGTAATTTATATGAACACCTAATATTCATAATTATTGCGATGCGATATCGTGAACAAACTTTTTTTAATCTTACACATCGAGAGGAATATTTCTTTGAGCATTTGCATAGAAATTGAGCTAATTACTTATAAACACATTTACCATCGTTGGAATAAAGAAAATGTAGCGAGAAATATGAAAGATGGTGACATTACCGTATATTAATGTAAAAAGTTTCCTAGGTAGAATTTTTCTTTCGTTTCTGTTGTTCTGTAGAGTTTACTGAAGTATTTTATTTTAAATTGTTAAATGAGTTACCCCACACATTATAGATACAATAATGCAATAGTCACCATACACCATATTGTAGTAATATTATGAAACTGAGAGCATTAGCGTTTTGTATTTTCGCAGAAATGAAATTGTTTGTTTTTTTATTCTGAAATGTCCTTAAAGAGCAAAAGGTACACAGAGTAATTTCAGTGATAAAAAATATTCACCAATGACGTTGGCAGAGATAATTAATTTTGTCAAGAATTTAAAGACATTATTTTATGAATTTTTCGTTCTATTGCACCCGAATACATTATTTGCTACTTGAGTAAAATTAGCTGATGAAAATATAACATTCTTGTTAGGTACGTTAAATTTGATATATATCTCTATTACAACGTATGCAAAGTGCACCAAATATCTCAATAATGTACAGAAGCAAATCAATCAAACAAGTAAACACGACTTGAGGAATTTTTCCAGCTCAAAATTCCTCTGGAAGAGAAATTAGAATCCATTTTAAATTTTGCTTTGCAAACAAATTTTTATTCATTTGCCTAACATTCGATGGGACCGTAGAAAAGTTTTTGCCGTTCGGTCAGGCTGCAGCCTGCAATGTTCCCTCAGATCTGCGACTGACGTGTTTCTAATTCCTCATTTTTTCCTCATCTCAGCATAAAAAACCTACAGATACATTAGAAGAATTCAGCAAGGCTGGTTAAAGTATTTGCACATGTAGGTATAGAATAAAAATATATTGTTCACCTGAAGAGTGGGATTCTGATGAAGAGTTATTAAACTCACTGAGAAACTATCAGTAAATTTACTTGGATTGAAACTCAATAGTCCCTAATTTTGAGAGCTTCTCATTCCGTTTTGTCGATTTGCGTTGTAAAGAAAATTGTGGGAGGCTAAGCCAATTTCGATGTACGATAGTTTTTTATGATATCGAATAATAGAGAGTGAGTCAGAATCGGAAATGCTGTTATTGGCCTCAGCACAGGTGGGGTTGGAACTGCATTGCTTTATTTTGCGATGATTGTTTATGCCATCTGGTTGACCATGGATGGTGTAGTAAGAAAGAAGACTCCATGACTTATTTACTTGTATTGAATGTAAGAGGGAAATATCTTCTGGTGTGAAGTATCTGAGTCAATTACTCTTCTTGATGATACAGTAGTATGTATCATCAACATTATATGTATAATAAAGCGCCAGGTATCTCCTTAAGTAAATTTATAAATTAATATATATTTTTTGTGCGTAATTTCTCCTATGTTATTACAATGTGAGTTTCCCTTAAATACTGGTACTTATATCCGTAGACTTTCAGGTATATAGATTCTTAACCGCTGGAGTTAAATCCGTAGACTTTCTGATTAGGTTTGAGAATCTGTTGCTTCAAGTTCTTCCTTCAAATGCATGATATTAAAACCCGTTAATTTTAACGGGCATACAAACTAGTATGAAAATAACGCGGGTGGTGCAAAATAATGGGACACATTGGTAGGTTTGATAAAAACAAAATGTGTTTATATTTTCAATATATACATGTATCACCAGCTTGGTCGACTGGTGAGCGAATCTGCTTTCGAGCGGGAAGACCCGGGTTCGAATCCCGCTGTCGACGTGGTTGACGCGGCTAGAAATACGGCATGGGACTTGGGTAAACAATCGAATAATTATCGAAGTAATTATCCGACCCAAGAATGGGCCAGAAGGTTCGTTCCTATAGCCTCATTCTATTCTATTCTATATTGTTATTTGTTTCATTTGTTTACTGTTCCGTTAACTCATTTCACGTTTTTTACTTTATGTTTGCGTCTATTATACCTACAAATAGGTCAGACCATTTCACCGTATTCTGTAGCAGCTGATTCCGGAAAGGGGTGTAACAGAAGAGCTGGGTAGGAGTGATGTGGCAACATGGGATGGGCTAGAAAAAGCGTACAATATTGTAAAGAGTGGAAAATAAGTATCGGCCAGTAGTTTTTTGATGCAGCCACTACTTTGGGGCAGTCTTTCATAAAAGTTTTTTTTAAATACAGGGCCGAACAATACCCCCCCAAAAAATGTGGTAACGCTTTGACGGCCCACTGCTCATGTATTTTGTTTTGATGTAGGTGTTTATTGACATAGAAACAAGTCTTAAGAACTAAATTGAAGAAGACAGCATTATACACAAGAAAATTTAATTTTAAGATAGATAACCAGAAATGTGTACCTGAAGTTGTAGTGTTCTCTGATCCCCTGTGGCAGAAACGGCATTTAATATTTTTTTCAATTTATTGCTCAGTTTTTTTTGCATTCATCATCCGTCATTTTGATAAAGTTATTGTTTGTATATAATTATTAACATCCCAACCTTCTGGATCGTCGCATTTATTTTAATTAAATGTTTTTCTTCCGAAAAAAATGTTTTCAAAAGTTACTGCGATCAGGTTTCATACAATTAAATTTGAAAATATTTCTCACTTCAAGTCCATAGGCATAAAAAGTTAGTAAATTATGGAGCCATTTTAATTTTTTAATGAATGGTTCTACAAAAAACAGGTAGTTTATTAAGAATTCTTAATGAACTCCATATTTTTTAGATTGTAGTCAGCAATCTTTTGTTATTTTTAAGTCTGTATTACTTTACGTGCCTTACTGCAGCCTTGAATGAACAATTTGTGGCTTAATTCATGTAACCATTAACTTGATTCATTTGCTGAATTAACTGCGACTTCATTCCACTACAATATAATGTACTAAAAGTAGCGTAACATTACTGTTAATCCAGATACGAATTTATGTTGGGCTCTTGCTTTTTTCATCCAATCCAAACATTCTATTTACGAAACAACAAAGAGAATGTGTTCCACAATTCGACCTCATGATCACAGTACGTTATTAAACCGCTTTATTTAAACACTTTGCTTCTAATAAGGGGGTAAGTTGACCAATAAGGCAACGGTTTTTAGCACGGCTCCGGAAGCCTGGGCCAATAACATCATGGTTTACAATGAAACTAACCCAGTTTTGGAACGACGTTGCGGGATTATCAAGCGATATGGAAAAACTCGTCCTGCCAAGTATGATGCTGTCAGGCATTCGTTAACCAACTTTAGTGCTCGAAACTTACGCATGGTAAACTTTACGAGTGTGGGTGTTCATTGTCACTATGCTACCAACAGTGATAGTATAAAGTTTCTGAATTAAAGGGGTAAAACGTTTCTATTTTCCAACACAAGGAACAGAATGGAACAGGAGTACACGTTTTTACAGTTATGGCGCGTAGGATGATGGAGAATCCTAGTTGCTTTTGGAAATTCGCTAAACAATGAACAGATTCAATTTTCAAGAACCTCAATGGAGTCAGAAATGCATACAGATTTCCAGCTTAACTTAGCCAACAGGTTGCATTCTGTGTGATTAAATGCTTAAAATTCAAATACAAAGTCTTGTGTTACTTTACATTGCATGTGATTTTATTGAACTAATTGGAATTATTATGAAGATAGTGTACACGAAGAGTTTGTGTTTATTGTATTCATGACATTTTCTATTTAATAGTACTTTTTACGGTGGAATATTATAGTACATCTATAATTTGCTCATTTTTGAAGAATGTGGTATTTTAATAAGTGATGCAGAAAAAGAAAAATCTGTATTCTTCATGACTTCCACTTTTACTAGTTTCTTTAAATTTATCTACCGTTGACTTTGAGTTTCTCTATTCCACTCTTTTACACAAGAACTGGAAGTGATTCCATGAACTTTATTCCTCCCAAACTACCAGCACTTTATATCGTATTCAGCTACAATACCGACACAAACCAATTTTTATTTCTCATTCATGAAAGCACAACTTTTCACAAGCTCAACCCGTACCTCAACATCATCGTAACTACCTAGCACGAAGTCTACGACCTCTCAGAGTTCTAGACTGAGTTTCGAGCACTTGTTCAGGGCACGGGTGCTGCGTCAGTCGACAGTGGAGCAGTTATCTCTAAGACCTTCATCAAAAGACCTCATCGCTTTGATGGAGTCGACTGTCACGAGTCCAATCGACGCTTTACAGTGTCCGTATATTCTCAGCCCGCCACCGTGTGGTAGTAGTCGTCTGAATATTTGAGCGTCCTATACGGTGAACTTTATTTTTTTTTATATTTTCGTTCGGCCTTAGGATTACCGAAAGCTTTCGTTAGGTATTTTTGGGATCTGAGAGTTAACGAAGTCAACTTTGAAGGCAAACAAAATTGTCAGGAAAATTCTGTTGATGAATGAAATTACGAGTCAAAGTTTACATGGTGATAAAAATCCTGACAAAATTTGATTGGAGAATGATATTCCAAATAAATTTCACTGAAGAATGATACTGCAGATGAAACGTTATTGAAGAATGATACTGTGAGTTAAATTTCTTCACGAATGACATTGTGAGTTAAACTTAAGGGAATGCTACAATGGTACTTTGAACTTCATGGAAGACTAAAATTTTTATATTAGGGGACTTAATTTTTACTAAACTTTTTGAGTCGTTACATAAATGCAGTGTTCTAGTGAAGCGTGTAGCAATATTACTGAACAACTTTAAATGAAAGAGAAATAATGAACACGAATAATTTGTTTCAGATAAATTGAATGCATTTATATTGGAAGCGTATATACATACAAACACGTACAATATTTGATATATATTAAATATATATATATATTATATATATTATAATTTCCTCGATGTGAAGTAGAGCTTCATGATTAGAGTGAAAGGTTCTAGAAGACATCTGATATATTAAGTTATACTCATAATTATTATATTTATTTAGTATTGGCACAATGCATTAGTTAAAATTTAATATAAATAGCTGTTGAGGATAATTAGAATCCTCTTTGATTGTATTCAAAATGTTCCTAAACGTAAGACTGCTTTAAAAGATCAAAACTGTTTATGATTTGGTGAACAAAGCGATCAGTTTAACAAACATTATCGTGGTATTTCTCCCAAACATGATTGATGCAAATATTATCTACAATATTATATCCTTTTCTTGATATAATATTAACTGAACTTCTACCTATGAATACCTCATTTGAACTCAGTTCAGGTAGACTATTGGGGGCGTTGTATTAGATTGTATTGTATATTGGATGCACAGTATTCCACTGTATTGTGTACGGTACACGCAGTACGCTGTATTACCTTGCACTGTACATTTTATTGTGTACTGAATATTCTATGAGCTATATTACATGGTATTGTATATTGTACGTGCTCTATCCCATTCCATTGCATATTGCATTCATAGTATTACATTGTATAGCATGTTGTATGCGCTGTATTGCATTGTATTGTATATTATATGAGCTGTATAGCATTGCACTGTATATTGTATATGCTGTATTACATTGCCTACTATACTATCACATGCACTATGTACGCTGTATTACATTGTATTGTTCACTGCATATTGTATGCACTGCATTAAACTTCATTGTATATTGTATGCACTGTATAACAGTGTATACATAGTATACTATATACTGTATGAGCTGAGTTACAGTGTATTCTGTATACTGTGTGCACTGCATTACACTTTATTGTATATTATATGTGTAGTTATAGAAGTCGTAGGTCTTAGATGTTGAGGTGTTTACAGCTCTTCCAGCTCGTAAGCAAGATGTTTAGCACCCTCTTCCTATTTACGACACACAGCAAAACCTTAACACCTCCACACATGTGTTCCTTAGCTCTATGTTACACTGTAGTGTGCAGTGATAATGATGCTCTATGTTACACTATAATGTACACTGATAATGATGCTCTATGTTACACTGTAATGCGCAGTGATAATGATGCTCTATGTTACACTGTAGTGTGCAGTGATGATGATGCTCTATGTTACACTGTAATGTGCAGTGATAATGATGCTCTATGTTACACTGTAGTGTG
Organism: Trinorchestia longiramus; assembly: GCA_006783055.1. NCBI lineage: Eukaryota > Metazoa > Arthropoda > Malacostraca > Amphipoda > Talitridae > Trinorchestia > Trinorchestia longiramus. The sequence goes on from VCRD01000218.1 coordinate 294,672, forward strand.
CAGTGATAATGATGCTCTATGTTACACTGTAGTGTGCAGTGATAATGATGCTCTATGTTACACTGTAGTGTGCAGTGATAACGATGCTCTATGTTACACTGTAATGTGCAGTGATAATGATGCTCTATGTTACACTGTAGTGTGCAGTGATAATGATGCTCTATGTTACACTGTAGTGTGCAGTGATAATGATGCTCTATGTTACACTGTAGTGTGCAGTGATAATGATGATCTATGTTACACTATAATGTACACTGATAATGATGCTCTATGTTACACTGTAATGTGCAGAAATAATGTTATACGTTTATACTGTGGTATGTAAATATAATGCTCTTTGGTTATACTATAATATTAAATGCTCTTCGTTTATACTGTGATAGACAATAATAATGTTCTTTCTTTATACTGTACGAAAAAATTGTGGGCAGTTTTCTGGGTTTTTGAGAAGTAAAAGTACTTTTTAAAATTCTTGTATGCCAATGCAGAAATCACTTGTTTCTGAGTTATCTTGATTTAATTGATGTATATTCTACGCTCTTTTAAGAACATTCTACAGTCCTTGATGCATATGCTACAATTTTTAAACATTCTACAGTTCTTGAGCATATGCTACAATCTTTTATACATATCATACATGCCTTGGTGCACATGCTGCAATCCTTGAAGTATATTCTGCAGTCCTTGATATACATCCTATAGCCTTTGAAGCATATACTACAGTCCTTGAAACATATCCTTCAGTCCTTGATTCATATCCTACAGTACTTGGTGTATACCCTATAGTCGTTGAAGCATATTCTACAGTTCTTGACGCAAATCCTGCAGTCATTGCTATGCTGCAGTCTTTAACTGTACGTTTTTCAGTTGGGAGAACCTTTATTGCTGACGGTATTAAATTCAAATACCAGTTCAATTCCATTAAGCAAAGCTTGAGTTTTTGAATAGATCCTGAAATCTACACGCGAGTGGAAGCTCGACACTTTTACGCTTACCTTCAGAGTTAGAAAATTGAGAAACCTCATTTTAGTATTCAGTAAAATTTTCTCACAAGCTCTTACACTAGTGAAAAGACGGTGATACGCCATGGGGGGATCGAATTGTTGGAAAATACAGGAAGTTACAAAAACTTTAGGTTCGAAGTTTTCAAGATTAGTGTTTATTCCGCTCAGCTCATGACCTTATTATTCTCTTTTTTGAAAAAGCGTTGACGTGCCATTCTAATGGCTTCTTGAAATCGTTCGAAGTACTGTCACTTTTTTAGTAATCTTACTTTTTTCAATTCTAAATGTTTGTTTTTAGGCAAAAGGGCGAACATCGCTTAAAATAATCACATAATGGCCTGTTTTATGCAAGAATATTTGTATACCATGTACATGTCCAAAAATAACTAGAAGCAATGACTGCATTCCACAAAATTTTCTCTAATGTTTGGAAAAAAATCACAATTGTTTGGAATTTCTTGATTACAGACATTTTTGCTGAAATTAACCTAAATAAATTGATTTTTCCACAAGCAAGGCGTTGATTTCAACAATTTTTTTATCACGCAAAACGAGTTTGATGCTCATTGTAGATAAAAATACCACAAACCTCCTTTGAAGTCTCCAAAGCTGTGAAGCAAAAAGTCAAACTAAAATTAGAGGAAAAATAAGGGCAACACTCTAAAAGAAAAACGTTGTCTTGTTCTTGAAACTTAAACTAAAGATGAAGGACACACCTATGATGATGACATAGAGTGTTATATGGATAGAATATACTTCTTTTGTCAGGTTACGTAAGCCAAGCCGAAACAAGCCGTAAAATTGCTTTGCCTATTTTCTTTCAGAAGAAAATGAATCTGAAAAAAACTCCAGATTGCTTTCGAGTTAATTGATGTAAATCTGAGGTGGAATTTTGCAATAACTTCTTACCAGTAATTAAAAATGTCATCTGGACTCAGTTCGACCATCACCAAAATACCGCAATTTAGTCAACTTAAAACTTTTAATTCAGAGCTTCAAACTATCAGTTTAATTCATGAATAAATTAGCGCAATCAGAATTTGCTAAATTTTAATCAAATGGCAACCAACAGATCAATATGTTTTAAGAGAATTGCTTCTTTCTCATTGTGAAAAGACTAAAGTCCTGTAATAAAACCCTATTTAAAACAAAACAATTCCAATATATCTTGGGCATTGACGAAAAATTTAATAAATAAGGAGCAAAACATCCTTGAACAGATGAGCTCACATACATACATGAGGTTAATTAGCTCACATACGTAAAGATTATACGTAAAACTAGAAATGAATATATGTACAATATTGGGAAATTTGATGAGTTGTAAAAAAATTGTATAGTTGAAGCAAAAAAGTCCAAGAAAAACATAAAATAATAAGCAATATTTAAAAAATGAGTACGGTTCATAGATCTTGATGCTTGTGTTTGTCTTCTTATACTTGAGATAAACCATAGCTCATTGCCCTGGTATTTTTATTCATTTAATGTATGTTACTTAAAAAATTTGATTGATTTATTTCTTTCGTGCATATTGTATCATGTTTGCTGCAAAATTCGCCACAGTGCGTCTTAGCTTTGTAAGAGTGATTAGTTGACATCTGGCTATGTGTGTCATGGCCTGGGCCCACGAAGAAAAATCAGTGACGGTACGAGTCTGCAGAGTATGGGGGCCAATGGTGGATCTGTATGAAGTGAGGGCATCCTATCACCAACTTGGATTCCAGGAACAAAACACACAGGGCAGTAACATGACAGCTGATACCCTCCTGCTGAAACCAGTACTGACGTCTGGTGGTCTCAGGCTCAACTGCGAGCCACACTGTCAAAGTTGACAGATCCTTCAAAGTTGACCAACTCACTGGGAGGATCCTTCCATCAACCATCCCCACCATGTCATATTTTTTTTATCCATGAGCCTGCTTGCTCTCGATTACCGTGGAATGGAGGGGTTTGTTGGAGTCCATTACCTGCTGATTTATTTGCTTGGTGACTGGCGCAAAAATAGACCATTTTTCATCTGACCAGATCGCAGGATGGAACCAGTTCTTGAAACTTAGCCAAAAAATACAGGCCACTAGCCCGAATTCCTTGTTTACCGGACTTAGAATTTACGTCAGGTGCAAGGCTTGTTGAAGGCCTGTAGGCCTTCCACTTGAAATATTGTCTCAGAATTAGCTAGAGGCTCAATAGCTCAAGCCCAACATGTTTGCAGGATGTCTCAAGCGAGATTTGTAATTTTCTCCGAACAAATTCTTTACTGTATCCAAGTTCTCTGATGCCACGAACTTCTTGCCAGTGGAGAACTGAGGTCAACTGAAGCTGTTTGGTTAAATATTTTTACGGTTCTATTAAATGACTGAATATTAGGCATATGACGTGGATGGTTAGGGAAGAATTCTATCCTTTATGCCTTTTGAATATGATTGATGCTCTGGATCTGCCCGAACGTGAAGATGATAAGCTATGACTGTTGTGCAGTGAATGGAGAATTTTATTTCAAATGACTCATTTCGTAAATCGGGCTGCGTACATGGCCATTTTTGTAGATGCCACTTTTGATATGACATGTATGATTTGAAATATGAATTTGAATTAGAATAGTATGTGAAAATTCAAACCCTATTTTAAAAATGTCTGATTTTTGAAGTAGCATAGACACACTTGTGTTAAAATATAGCAATCCAATTTTTCTTATGAAGTATGTATAGCTGTGATATCACTATGTGTAGATCATGCTATATTTATCTCTTTGCTGTACTGTAATGCCTGTATCATTGGCATCTGGACGTTAACACCTTGATTATAGCGTCAGTTACAAAATGGATGGGAATTGGAAGGATGGGAATGGCTGTACTCAATCAAATTGCAAAGTCGTTGAAATTTTAGTATTGCATTTGATTTATGTGAACATTTTATAAATGTGTTGCGTATAGCTATTGCAATACATTAAGTGGTTGGAACTTGACAAAACATAGCAGAATACGTAATGAACATTAAAAAAATCAAAAATTTTTGCATGTGTGCTAATGGGGCTTGATGACTGGTTTGAATTTAGTGAAAGACAATTGCCTATTCAAAATTTGAGCAGGCATCCATGCAAATTATTAGTTTGTGCATCAGTTTAGCTGTATGGTCAAGTAGAAGAAATGTATTTTTGTCACAGTCAACATTGAGGTTTGAATGGAATAAAAATTGGAATATTTTTATATACATTTTATATATTTTATAATATATAAATAATATATAATATATATTATATATTTTATAATACATATTTTATAATATATATAAATATATATTTTTTATATTTTTTTTAATATTTTTATATATTTTAGCGTCTTTTACTTCCGTAAAAGACGCTAAAACTAACGAACAAAAGGAGTGAGTATTACTATTCTAAATAACAGCATGTATATATTAGGTGCTAGGCTTGCATAAGAATATTTTCATTCCTTAAACACTATCATAAAATTACAACATACAAAACCGTCCACCCTGATAGCATGGTATTTTAGCATGTTTTCCTTACTTTATAGTGATTTTCTTTGCAACTTGTGATGAACATGATAAAAATATGATGATTATAACACTTCTGCCTTGATGTTTGATTGTGTTAAAAAACTGTGGAAAAGTTTCAAAAAATGTGGTTTTTGCCTTGAAGTTTAGTTGTGCTTAAAAAACTATGAAAAACTGTTTAAAAAGCTGCGTTTTTAGCCCTGAAGTTTAACTGTGTTTAAAAAACTGTGTGAAAAACTATTTTAAAAACTGCATTTTGTCCCAAAGTTCAAATGTGTTTTGAAAACTGTGGGAAAATTTGTTTAAAATAAGTGTATTTTTTTTGTCTTCAAGTATAACTGTGTTTAAAAAACTGTGTGAAAAACTGTATTTTTTTCGTGAAGTGTAACTGTGTTTAAAAAACTGTGAAAAACTGTATTTTTTGTGTTGAAGTATAACTGGGTTTAAAAGAGCTGTCCAAGCTCCGAGAGGAAAATTTTGCATTTGGGACGTGTCTTCCGATGACATTCCCGCTAACCAGAGACCAGGAATTGGAAGGATGGGAATTGGAAGGATGGGAATTGGAAGGATGGGAATTGGAAGGATGGGAATTGGAAGGATGGGAATCGGAAGGATGGGAATTGGAAGGATGGAAATCTGAAGTCTAGTCTGAACGAAAAGCAACGTCTTGCAGTCACTTGCTTCCTGTCGAGGTAAAACTAAAATGCTTGTTCGTGAGTTAAGTGCGTGTACGTAACTGAATTGGCGTACGTGATTGGGGGTGTACGTGCATGATTGATGCCTTGACTTTAGACGGCATGAGACTTGGTGTTGCAACCGACTAATGTGCCAAACGATTTGTTTTGATACAAAGTGTCCCAGACGTAACTAACCCTTTTGATTTGCTAATGAAACGAAAACTATTAACCATAGGATATTGAAACTTGTTTTATTCGAAAGAAAAACATTTTTATGTTTTATCAGAACTAGGTCTTGAATATAATGTCTTTTAAATGATGGCCATGGTTGTTTTAAAAACTTAGGGTTCGTTTCTTTGTCGTTTCCATAACGCTCCTTAGTGTATCAGGCGATAGTTGTCTTATTTCAGAACAAATGTTGTTTTTAAGTTCATGTAGATTTGTTGGATTTGTTACACAAACCCTTGACTTCAGGTAGCCCCATAAGAAGAAATCGCATGGGGTCAAATCTGGAGAACGAGGGGGCCAAGGAATGTTACCAAGTCGTGAAATTAAATGATTTGGAAAGCACTCATTTAACGATGTCATCGTTTCTCTTGCTGTATGAGCCGTGGCTCCATCCTGTTGAAACCAAGTATTGCGTAGGCCATGTCTCTCAATTTCAGGAATTAGAAATTCGCTAATCATTGTTTGGTATCTTTCACCATTAACTTTACTGTTGTGCCATCATTATTTTCAAAAAAGTATGGGCCAATCACATTGGAAGCAGTTATCCCGCACCACACCGTTACACGAAGAGAATGCAGCGGCCTTTCTTGAATTTCTCTTGGATTTTCATCGCACCAAATTCAATAAGTATGTCTATTTACATGGCCAGACAAGTGAAAGTGAGCTTCGTCAGAGAAGATAATGGTTTCGATGAAAGAGGCATCCTCACACAAACAAATAAAAGATTCGGAATAATTAACACGACTGTGATAATCATTAGGCAATAACTGTTGGGTTGATTTAATTTTATAAGGATATAACTTCAAGTCTTTTTTAAGAATGTGGTGTAGTGTCGATCAGGAAATGGATAATTGAGTTGAACGTTTTCTGATGGAGGCTTTAGGATTATCTGTAACACTTGCAGAAACTCGCTCGCTTACAGCTTCAGTTCGAGTTGATTTTAATCTCCCAGATCGTTGTTTATCATTAACATTTCCAGTGTCCGTAAATTTTCGATACATCGATTTAATTGTGTTCTTCGAAGGACTGGTTGTTGTTCTGAAATAATTTCTGTAATCACGTTACACTTCTGTTGTTGACATTGTCCGTGTGTAGATTTGCAAAATTCTTATTCTTTGTTCTTTGCTGTATGGAGACATGATGAAAATTAAGGGTTTGCAATGAAGCAAAAATCAAATGTCAAGCTGGTTCGTAAATAGGATACCAAGTATCCTATTGTGCCATAAAAAGGTTTTTCTTTCGAATAAAACAAGTTTCAATATCCTAGCGTTTATAGTTTTCGGTTTATTAGCAAATCAAAAGGGTTAGTTACTTCTGGGACACCCTGTACTTTATTCTATTATGCTGTATTTTATTCTGTCATGATAACACGACCTATCGTAATCTCTAGTCTGTAGAAAAATAGCGGGGCAAATTTTCTGCTATCTGAAGATTCAGATTCATTACCGATTGAAGAAAAGTAGGTGATAGTCCATGCGCATGATTATTCATCAATTCATCAGGCGCTCTACGTGTTGAGAGTCATGGAAACTTTTGATACATTTGTTGCTCAGAGAAATGTGATGTTAATAAATAACAGCGAGTGTTTTATTGAATTTAATGAGACAATAGTTATTAAATAGTAATTACAATTGTAACATTTCTTTTTGCACTGTCCCTACTAATGATATGCTATAGGGGCAGGTTGATGCCGGCTGTCACTTCAATACATCAACTCAAGTATTGACTTCTTTTATGACAGTTTAGATATGTTTAACTTGTTCTCATACACCTGGTGTTTGTAAACTGGGTCCTTGTAAACTTGGTGATAATAAACTGGGTGATAATAAACTGGGTGCTAGTAAACTGGGTGCTAGTAAACTGGGTGCTAGCAAACTGGGTGCTAGCAAACTGGGTACATGTACACTGGATACTTGTAAATTGGGTGATGGTAAATTGGGTGATGGTAATTAGAGAGATGGTAAACTGGGTGATAGAGAATTATGTCATAGTAAATTGTGTAGGAGTAAATTTTATATTAAAAGTGCTATTAAACAAATAGTCTGCCCAGCTCTAGTACTACAATCGTACTTTAATGTTAACTAATAAACGACAGTCATTCAGAAATTTACCCAGACCGAGAACTTCAACATCAACATTAATATGATTTTCATTTTCTATACGGGATTGATTTTCCCCAAGACAAGCAATTATTCATTAATTGGGCTCGAAAACTGAAATCCATACTTGAATGTAAATTTTTCCTACCTTGTAACTGCTCAATAAAATAACTTTGAGGCAGCTGTGCAGCTGCGCATTTCCTTCTGGAGAATTACGATAATTTGTTCGTCATGTGTTGAGAGGAAAGCCTGTATTATTATTCTTGAATTGTAGGTCACGGTGTAGGCACGTTTACAATATACTGTCGCTTATAAACCTTCATTTTGTCATATCTCAAGCTCGTATCATTTGAAGTATGTGTTCCTCAATCAAGAAAAGTTCCTGTTTGTTCATAATCAAAAAAAAAACATCCACTACGTTCACAAAATAATTACCCAGTGAGTATGTAAGTACTACTCAATCAGAAGGTGGTACCTTCTGATTGTGGCACCAATCTACACACAATCAGTGTTCATTTGCCTGTAAATGAGTTACATGAACAAACAGTAAACAAAGCATTGTCGATAAATACTGTTTGCATGCTGTATATGTATCATAAATACTTTTTACATAATGTACACGCGTCTACAAACAATTTTTACACAATGTACAAGTATACTTCAAACATTTTTTACATAATTTTCAAGTGTCCACAAATATATTTTACATAATGTACACGTGTCCACAAACATGGGCTGTTAAAATGTGAAGAAGAAAACTGTGAATTAAATTTCAACACCTCAACTGAAATTGAATTTTCTCCGTTAATGAACAAATAAATCCCGTTTTTATACATCATTGTAGTTTAAAATTTTGCTTTCGTGAATACTTTAACCACTGTAAATTAGTACGCATTTCAGTGATAATTTATATATTATTCTATTGACACAAAATTGTCAGCACAAAAGAGTAAAAACAAACAATGAGATCATTTGTACTCATATTCATTTTCAATATAAAAATTATGCTCTGAGTAAAATTGATTTCTTATTTTTCAAAGGTTTTAAGTACTTGTTATCACTGAGTCAAAACTAGATTTAAACATTGAAAAGGTAAATATCAGGCATTCCCCTCAATTGGTTTACGTGTTCTATCGCTTACAGTCGAACATCGTTATTTGTCGTAATTTTAGGTTTGATAACTTTATATGTACTGAAAAATATCAACAAAAAACATGGAAATAAAGGGGCGATACTGAATATAATCAAGAAATGCTGTAAAAAGCACTACAAGTTGTGAATGATGTAAATAATATAAGTAAAAATAACGGGGCATAAATTTTTAATGTACGTTCAAAAAAGAAAATACGAGCTTCGTTTAAATAAGTTTTTAAACTTGGAGGACCGGCAAAGAGATTCAAGAGCAAAACAATTCGAAGTTTCTCAATCTGTACGCGGCATTCATCTTCAACAGTTCTGAGTTTCACTCAATTGTTTAAATACATCTGACAGCTCAGCCGCAGCTGCTCGAATGCAGGACAGGTTCGGGGAAAAAATAAGGTTAGTAAATCTATTTGAAAATTTATGTAAGGCTTTTAAGCCTAATGGGAGAGAACTGTAAGGTAAGTGGGGTTAGTTGGAGAGCAATGTGAGGTAAGTGAGGCTAGATGGGGTGAATAGTGAGGTTAGTGAGGCTAGTTGGTTAGGAAAAAAGGTTAGTGGGGCTTATTAGGGATGTAAGAAAATTTGGAGAGTAATTTGGAACAATATAATGTTAGTGAGGTTGATTTCGGGTTAAAAACAGTGAGAAAAATAGGTTGAGCGAAAGGCTTCGAAAATGGGGACGTAGAACACAAGGTCTCGATGAATCTCTAAGCCTCCAGAAAGCATTTAGTAATCTTTATGACGGTTTTTCCTAATTGTTGGAGTGACTGTAAACTATTCATTACTGAAATGATGCATTCGAAAATGAACTGCTGTGTTATAATAAGTTTAAAAGTGAATGAAAAACACATGCCTAATGGAACAATGGATGGCGTTTTTCGAATTAAGGTAGTATTTTCTCAATTGTTATTCCACTGACCTTGTGTGTGCGCGACATATTTTTGTATTTTAGTTGTGCTCGTTTTCTCAAGGACTGTCTGAACTCATTAAACATAATTGTAAGTTGCTAGAATTATTATGAATTTATTCGTATGTATATTTAGACATTCACAACCAAATTGGAATGATCAGTTCGAATACTGCAGTAATTCAGCTTAGCAGCACACTCCCATTTTAACAAATCTATTCGGGAGAATTTCACTCGTCATGAGATTAGCAAGATTTTAAAACTCAATTAACCCTTCTAATGCCTTCTCCGACCATGTATCATTAGTTCTCATAATCAATTAACACCTGATGGCAGACAACCACCTATTAATAACAGGCCCCAACGACAACACTATGTCAACAAGCCTTGGCAGGTATTAACTGAACTGAACATGGATGGTTCCTCAGGGCTCTGTCATGTAGACTCATTTGAGTGTCAGCCATGTTGATCGCAGTAAATCTTTGCTAATTTCTTCAATTTCATTGTGTTAACTGTAAGTTTGTGTGATGATTCACAGTGAATGTTTGCTTAGAACATTTACCAGCCACGTTTTGATAAACCCTGATCCTTTCGTATTAAACAAATAAATCACTTTCTTTTATACATTATTTTTGTTGGAAATTTTGCTTTCGCGATGATTTTATTTTCTGTAGTGATTCCTTCATCTCTTGCCAAGCTTTTTGTTATAAGTTTGATCTATATTTTCTAAGCCAGCATTTGGATGGAACTTGATCTTCCTGCAGCACCTCTATCAAGTTTTTTAAGACAATATGCTGTTTTTGCAGTGCAAGGTTCTTTTATTTTTAAAAACTCTCTTAATCCATAGGAGCGATTGGAAAATATTGCTTCTTAAACTGAAATTTATATGAGTTTTTTCAGGTGAAAAAGAACTTAGTGCCAATGTGAATTTTTATAGTTATTATTTAAAAAATAAAATTCTCCAATTGCACGTGAATGCTTCCCAGACTTATCACAATATATTGACAAGTGAAATTAAAACTTAAACAATAAATTTTAATACTCAGAAGTTTGTAAACATTGAAAACTCTTTTCTCGTAAATTCCTATTGAAAGTAGCGTAGTATTTTTAGCTGGTAATTCTGTTTTCCGAATAAATTCTGTGTACGCAGCTACGAATTCACCCATTAATTTCAAATTTCGTTTCATTATTTTGTTTTTCACTCATTTCTGCGTCACTAGGAGTGTGCAATTTGTTTTTTCTTTGCTTCCTGGATAAGTTTATTCGTGGGGATAAACTTATCTTTAATCCTGTGGGGATTTCCGTTCGACTGCAGGCAACAAAAGCTTTTATGGATCTTCTGCCTTCTTCAGTATGATGGTGTGAACGCAAATAGCCCCTATACCATCACCATTTCCTCTTACACCAGAAAATACCTATAACAGTTGATGGAAGTAGCGTAGTATATAAAGCAATTTGGCAGACAGTTACTGTCCAATCAAATTCTTGTTGTCATCAGCCTTGGACTTCGGACAGAACTGTCCCACCCTCTGCTTGTTTCGAGCATTACAAGCTTTTAAATATTAGGAAGATAATTGGGCACCTTGAAGGAGTGAGCTCGGCAGATGAGTTCTGCAACGCAGTGGATTTCAATATTTCAATTCATCGCTTCACAGAACAATAATACACAAAATCGAGTTTAAATTAATAGCGTACGTTGATTTGTCACAAAATTTTCGCCACCTTTCGAAAGTATTTGAATCAATAGAGTTACTTCAGTGAAAATGATCGTTCTCATTTTAATTTCAAGAATAAGTTGAAGTTTTAATTAGCTCGAGAGAGCCGAACACAAATAAAGAGAGATTCCAGAGTTCAGGCATATTTCCACAGCTGGTAAGTTCTTTTCGTCTGAGAAAATGATTTAGTACGGCATGGGCAGACGACTGAATTATGTGCAAAGTGAAACAAAATGGGTGAATTCGACTGATATTTGACTAAACCGAGTGAAAGCTGCGCTCTGACAGGGAAATACGACTGAAGAGAGAATTCTCTGAAGGCCGGAATGAATGAAAAATGTGAGTATGCTTGTAAATCATAATCACATTGCAAGCGAATACATCGAAAACGAATAAAAAATTCAAAAAATCTTTGACACAGCCCAAATTAGATCTTGTTTCGTAATCAGCTTTCTCTTTTATGAATGCACTGACTGACGAGACCCGCTGCTTTGATGCAGCAAAAATATCGACATCCTAGAGCATGGAAATGCTATATATGGAGACCATTTTATGTTGACTTTGATGTCACTGTTACCTTTATTACAAACAAAGTAAGATTATGATCGCGTGCAATTAGTTTTGAATAGCTCCAACTTTGTTTAACCGGTCAGTATTTCACTACATTACGAGGACTGTTTTTTAACCTCTGATAGGCCATATAAAATAGCAAACTTACAAAGCATAATAATTTTATTACCAAAAGTACTGTAGGAACTTACATATTTCCCTACATAATCGTCAAAACGAATGCAGAGCGATTGCCCAAGGTATGGGTGATTGAACACTACCGCTACGAACGATGCCCCGCCAAATGTGAGTTACAAGTATGACCCGTTTTTTGCGAGCACTAGGAAGTAGTACTCCTGAAATCCATTGCAGAATGAGCAAAGTGTACGGTGACAACTATATGAGTGAGGGGTGTGTACGGGATAGATGTAGAAAACTTAAAGAAGGGCGAACCGACGTCCGCGTAATGTAGGCCTCACACAGCGTATTGATCAGGTTGTGAACGCCAATTGAAAATTCCCAATGAGTGAATATTTTGAAGAATTTGCAAGCGTTTCAAGGTCTGCTTTGTACACAATCGTGAGAGACTTCGAATACTGCAAGCTACACATGTGCCTGTTGGGTCCGGACCGGTTGTGCCCGTCAAAACGTATCTCTTCTCACTGGCGGCTAACTTCTTTGAACAAGGCTTCAAATGTCTCAACATTTCTGTCCATTTTGTTGAGAAATAAACAAGACCCTGCAGTGCTACTGGTGATAAAATGATCATGTTATACAAATTTGCCTTTTTTCATAGCCTATCTGAGGTTAAAAAACCAGCCCTCGTATCTGTACGTTCGGATATGGTATGAAGAACACAAGTCATAGAGAGGTATTTCAGCGGCTTTTAGCTTGAACATAACAAATATGGATTGGCAAGCTCTCTTTGATTACTTACGTTGCTCGGTTTTAATTCATTTCGAAATGTGAAATTATGTATAACCTTTACTGAACTTTGTAGAAACGTAGCCTGTTCCATCACTGAGAACAATTTAACAAACTTCATTTTCAAATCACAGATGATTTAAAGATTCATATTCCAGCCCGTATGGAATTATTAAGTTTAGATTGATCGCAGCTCATTTGCTCCACGACCTTTCGATATCTCATTCAGCCAACTCAATTACCTTTTTAAAACGTTCTTTCTTTGAAATTTTCGACTGCCTGAGGGAGGCAAAGCACAGAGCAGTTCTGTCTGAAGTCCAAAGCTGATGACAACACGACTTTTATTGGACGGAAACTCTCTGACAAATTGCCTCATATACAACGCTGCTCGATGCTGCTACCATTAGCTGCTATAGGTATTTCCCTGTGTAGGACGGAGGGATGTAGATGCAGAGTGCTACTATAAAAGCTGGAATAGAAGGTGGAAAAATGTTTCCGATGAAGTTGAGTTGGCAGCGATGTTCCCTGGTGGATGATGGCGTGTTCATCAGTTGTGTAAAGGTTGACGAAAGCTATTTTGGTCGTTCTGCGAAAGCTGCAGTGTACATTTCTTTCGTTTTCTCCACAGAAGTAGCAGCCATTTATTAATTCTACAAGCATAAGTTTAACAGCTGCAATATTTTCTTTTTCTACTAGTATTGAAGAAAATGTTCCCATGCAGCAGTAGGCTTATGCGTCATTCCTACTTAGAGGTATCCGGAATCTCCATTGTTTATGTTGACAGTAAAAAGCACTGTATATTTTATGCGAATTCGAATATGCATATTGGATGTAATGTTTAGAATTATGTTTTTAGTGGTCATAGCATAGCCTTGCAGAGAAAGTTTCTTCAATGTAACTCTAGGCTTCAAATGAGCATCTTGGGAATACAAAATAAACAAAAATTGTTTTTCTGAGCATGCAAAATAGGCTATCAAAAGCATCAGTTCAAAACATCTGAGTTGACGTCGTTTAAAAATTTTCTCTGTGGTCTTAAAAGAAAAACGACTTAAGACAGTGAAAAGATTAACATATTGGTATCAATACAAGCAGGTTCTGTTTCTTCAAAGTTTTGGCTGTTCTCTAGAGTCCATACATCTGTTGATTTCATACCAGTAGAACAGAATAAGTTCTGCAATTCCATACAGGGCATCCAAGTAATGAAAGACAAGTCTTATATGCACACACAAATCTTTATAATTTACGGAATTATACAAAATAAGAATTATATTCCTTTCTTGTAATTATAAAGAATTATAAGACATTATAGGATATCCAAAATACGAAATTGAATTCTTTCACTGAATTAACCAGCTTAAAAATTAGATGGCTTGCGCGTTATTTTGAGAAGTGATATGTATGTAATATATAACTATCCCAGTACATTTCCTTAAAAATTATTAAGACGTTTCAGGTTACTTGTTCCAGCCATCGACGTATTATTTTATTAGCTTTAATTATTTATTAGGTTTGTTCGTGGTATGTGTGGAATGTACAGACAATACTTCTTTATGTTTCACAATAATTTTCTGCTCCGAATTTGAATTGAGAAATTATCGTAACATTATAATGATTATATAATTGGGTGGACTTAATTCATTGAATTTTATAGATGTGAGCCTAAAATTTTATCAAGTTCTTGCCTAAAAACTTTTACCTTAATACTAAAATAAAGGCAATGAATAAAGAGATTTTGACAAGCATTTTGATAAAAATGATTCCAGCGAAGGTTTGTTTTAAATCATTTGTTTTAAAGCAGCTAAAGAAAAAAATAAAACATTTTATCAAAGCAGATTACTTAAATGACAGAGATCTCAGAAAATAAAAAAGATTTTCTTGATTGAGATCAACAATTGAAATACTGGCTGACTTACGTAAAAGCATGGCATCTGTGCATGTTTTGCTTTGCTACAAGTAAAGAGTTTTTTAACACTACTAAGGCGTCAATATTGTTTTAAAAATAAAAGAATTATTATTTTTTAAAGAATTTTTATTTTTTTATATTGTTCTGAATAAAAGACTCAATTTTTATATTGTTTCAACGCATATTTTATTACATCTGTGCTTGGGTTCGCAAAGTTAAAACTAACTGTTGCTTTTTTAATTATAATCCTACAGACAGAAATCGTAGCATTCCAAAATTCTAGACTCACAAATTTTACTATTAACATTTCTTCAAATGTTAAGCCTAAAACAACCTGAAAAAATGTTGTGGAAAAGGATACTTCTCGAAATGGTTGGCATTATTCAGCGCATGAAAACTGGCCGAACGTTGTGCTCTTTATACAATAAGTTAATTCTGGTGATGGGATGAATTACAAGTAATGTCTACTCCCGTCAATCAACTCTGTCAAGAGTTCGACTACTCCTTCGGCATTTTTTAGAACAACACTCATGAAAGTGAATTGAATTTCTGGAAGGACACCCACGAGGGTGAGTTGAATTTCTGGAAGGACACCCATGGGGTGAGTTGAATTCTTAGAAGGACACCCACGAGGTGAGTTGAATTTCTGGAAGGACACCCATGGGGTGAGTTGAATTTTTAGGACACCCACGAGGTGAGTTGAATTTCTCGAAGGACACCCATGGAGTGAGTTGAATTTTTAGAAGGACACCCACGAGGTAAGTTGAATTTCTGGAAGGACACCCATGGGGTGAGTTGAATTTTTAGAAGGACACCCACGAGGTGAGTTGAATTTCTGGAAGGACACCCATGGGGTGAGTTGAATTTCAGGAAGGACACCCATGGGGTGAGTTGAATTTTTAGAAGGACACCCATGAGGTGAGTTGAATTTTTAGAAGGACACCCATGAGGTGAGTTGAATTTTTAGAAGGACACCCACGAGGTGAGTTGAATTTTTAGAAGGACACCCACGAGGTGAGTTGAACATGAGGTAGTGTTTTGAACTCTCATTTAAAGAAACTTCTGTCATCTGGTTACTTGGCTGCTTGGTTGTTACAAGTTTCAATTCGATTTTTTTGTCAACATTTAAATTCATGAAATTAAGCAACATAATTAACATTTTATATATTTCCAATTTTCATTGCAATTCCTAGTAAAAGAGTTCGAATTCATTCCTCCACGTACGATATTATATTTTCCAGTTGCTCTTCACCATGAAAAATTGAAGCCTTTTTCATCAACAATGTTCTTTCAGATTTTCAAAATTATAAAATTAAAAGTCGAGAACCATCACTTCATTAAAATAAATGAGAGCTAATTGGTAAAAAATCAAATTAAAAGAGGGCACTTTTTCAAGCGCAGATGTTCGAAACGATATTTGCATGTGAAGACTAACTTTAGAAGTGAAAAACCATTAAAACTTTTTTCTATTTTTGTTCGCGCGTATTTAATGGTCTATAAACTGTGGCTTTTAATCTAGTGATAAGAGGATTAGCAAGGCCACTGATTTCAGACCAGAATACTTTCGATTCATTAAAAAAGAAGCTTTGAAACCGCAAAAAATACTAATTCATGTACAAAAAATTCTCATAATATATTTTTCAGTACACGAGTTTGGTTTTCATAATCACGAAAAGTACGCTTGGTTCCTGTATATTTTTAAATTTCATTCGGGCCACTCATGATTATTTTAAATTCATTTTTGCAACATTATTAGTGCAAAATTAGCAGAGCTGAAAGGAAACACGAAAAAATACATATCCTATCATCCCTTAGTCCAATTAACTGTGGGAAAAATGAATTACGAAGAAACGACGAAAATCCTCGTAAAATTTGAGGAAACTACAACTCTAAACACAGCAAAACACACACGAGGACAGTATTTTAGAGCTGTAAATTATACAGCAAAATTATTTCACTCATTTGAAAGCTGAATAGAAACGGAATGATGCACAAAACTGAGAATGTTTCGAATAATATTTAATTTATTTTGTTAACTGAGCAAGGAATTAAACAAAATGACGTTACATAGACATTTTGAAACAAAAAATTATTTGCTTCAAATTGGTTAAAATGGAAACCAAATCTGAAGGGTTATAAAACACGTACCTTTTTCACATTTTAATGTATTTAAAAGTGGCATGCGCTTCAAGTATTTATTATGTACCACATACATGACAGCCTACGTAAACTTTACGGGGTCTTTGATAAAACACATACGTTTCAGTCGTCAGGTGGAGTCATTACCATGTCTTTAAGACATGGTAAAGTCTTCAGCAGGAGTCATTACCATGTCTTTAAGACATGGTAAAGTCTTCAGTAGGAGTCATTACCATGTCTTTAAGACATGTCCAGGCCTTCAGTTGGCAGGGATATCGCATAATGTACACGAATTTGAGAGATGGTGTTCCTGCCTGCATAACTAGGCACGTAGTTTAAACAATGACTGGTTGCTTGGTAGTAAATCAAGTTCCGTTTTTCTTAAATAACTCTTATATGCCGTTGCAAGTTAATATAAGACCCTATATATATGTATATAAAATCCATCAGTCAACCAGAGATAATTTTTTAAAGGGATTTTAATTTTGTTGTATCAATTATTAGTGAATTATACTCTGTTGTATATGCAACATTTACAGTTTTTATGGATTATTACAACTACTAAAAATAGCTCTGTGACTTTGTGTTGAAAAATCTTAACGTTGGTTTCTTTTTTTTTCAAAAAGTTTTAATGGGAAGAATTCCAAAGCCCTCATACCAAGGTCTTGATCTAATCTGTAGAAATTACTGTGGGATCAAGGAAAATTTTTGGAAAAAACACCTCAAGCAATATTGACATGAAGTTTTTGAATTGGCTGTTTTAGCAAAAGTGGTATTCAGAAAATTAGTGAAGGGGTCTTTTTAGGTTTTTTAAATTTCGAAAAAAACACTTCAATTTAAAACGTCACAAGCATGAAAATTGTTCTCCTTCTATGCACATCACATTTCTGAAATTTATATTCGAAATTTCTCAGTATTTTCGTGGTATGTTCCCAGTATGTTCCCAGTATCTTCACAGCACGCCAATACATTCCCAGTATGTTCCCATCGTGCTAGTATATTCCCAGTTTGTTCCCAGCATGTTCCCAGTATGTTTTCAGGATGTTCGCAGCATGTTTCCAGTATGTTTTTAGTATGTTCCTAGTGTGTTCTCAGTATGTTTCCAGCATGTTCCCTATGTGTTCCCAGTATGTTTCCAGTATGTTCCTATATGTTCCCTGTATGTTCTCAGTGTGTTTCCAGCATGTTTTCTATATGTTCCCAGTATGTTCCCAGTATGTTTCCAGCATGTTCCTATATGTTCCCAGTATGCTCCCAGTATGTTCTCAGTATGTTCCTAGTATGTTCCCAGTATGCTCCCAGTATGTTCTCAGTATGTTCCTAGTATGTTCCTAGTATGTTCCCAGTGTGTTTCCAGCATGTTCCCAGTGTGACCCCAGTATGTCCTAGGTTTTTGTAACAGTATATTAATTTATTCTTCTTCTGAAGGAAATTCAAAGTACGCTAAAGTAATTCAAAAATTGTATCCTTCAAACATAATTCTGAGGAAACAAGCACACCTTTCATGTTCCTAATACTCCTGGACTTCGCCCACTTTTCAAAGCACGATTCATTTTCATTCTTTTGCTAAAGAAGAAAATCCAACAAACCTCGAAACAGTTCCATTTTTTTCAAAAAACCGGAGCTCGTTTTTGGAGTTTTTTTTCCCAATGCCAATACCCTCCAAAGGCACTGGGTTTGTTCATCAGTGCTTCACTCGCTTCAAATTAGCTGTTAAGAGCAATAGGCCCTTCAGTTGTGATTACTTTTGGCTGGCAGGAACATGCTGGTCATTTTCCACGGTTCTTCACGAAACAAGGAACCGGTTTCCGACAAAAGAAATGATGGAGTTTTCTAAGAAAGTACTTTATGGCTTTTTTCTAGTTTCCTCGTTTCCAATTTGACATTTTTCTGTGGCTATATATGCTTGTAATACAGAAATAGCAGTAGAACTCGTATTTTTCAGTGGGTAGTATGTTTAAGCGTTTTTCTTTTTGCAATATTTTTCATACTGAGGGTAAGAAAGATTTTTGGGTGCCTTTTATTGTTTTAAAAATGGCATGTCAGTTAACAAATAATGAGTTCATTAATACTTAAATTAATTGAAAATATGTTTGTAGCATGTTTTCTTCAATGACAAACTAAAACAAGTG
The DNA here is from genome assembly GCA_006783055.1 of Trinorchestia longiramus. NCBI lineage: Eukaryota > Metazoa > Arthropoda > Malacostraca > Amphipoda > Talitridae > Trinorchestia > Trinorchestia longiramus. Next base: position 313,608 of record VCRD01000218.1, read on the forward strand.
ATGAATTTGTATTGTCTGGGTTTATTGAAGAAGAAGTCATGTATGTATGTTGACAGTGGTGTGTTATGTACAGGAGTTTGAGACTAGTTAGCTTCTCAAAATTTTCTTAGGAAATGCCTATCATATGTGTTAAGATGAGGTCATATTGATTCAACGTATTGTTTAAATATAGCTATCTAATAATAAATTAGATCTCAGGCTGCTACAGAACTGGAAAGTTTTTCTATCTGTTTGGTCTATACTTCCTCATTTTAAGGTTACACTTTAATTCAAGGGGTGCAGAAAACTATGTTTTACACTTATTTGTCAAAAATAAATTTAAATGTTCAGATTTGCTGTGTGTACTCATAAGTCTGATTGCTGCCTGTATTCTTGTGTTGGAACAACAACTTCAGAATAGTCCGACAACCAGTATTATTTGTGGTAGTACGTAGAACCTTGCTCCCAATTATTTGCCACAACTAGCATTATTTGTAGGAGTACAAATAATGTAAGGTTCAGTTATACACACACATAGCTGAGCAGCATACATGCTAAGATGCAGTACATGTGAAGAGGCAACTCAAAATGACTGTACGAATCGAGAAAAAGTATTATTACGTTGATGTTATTAGAAAATCTTTATTTGCAGAGCAAAGTTACGAAGGAACCGCCGGAGTCACATCTTTCTTCCCTATGCATCCATGTCATTGTCGTCTGCCGTTGCTGCTCCGTTGAATCTGTGACGCTAGCGTTGACGCGTTGGAGATATCAAGAAGAGCTGATGGAAGAATAACACAAGGGGAGAGCTTGCAAAAGAGCCCACGCAATCAATTATTCTGATTGCCTTGATTCTACCCACTTTGCCAGCGTAGCTTTCTGTGTAAGTTTATTGAGCTTGAATATCTCTCGTCATTTCGCATGATGATTCACCGATCGTTTTTATTAGTTATAGAAGCTGTTGGGTAGCTGAATAAAATTATAGAACATAAAAATTCGCAATATTTTGAATTCTCAATGAGTGATTGAGCAATTCTATTACTCATTGATTGATTCATTTTCTGCGCAACTATTGCCGTGAAACAAAACTATTACTTTTTCAGGTTTGGCAAGTGGCCGTACAAAACTTGAAATAGGGAAAATATTAGATTTGGATCTTTGAAGTAGTTCTCCCAGCCATAATTTTTTTTCGATAGAATTACCAACAAAATACATATCATTTAAAACTGCACTAAACATAACGAGCACAAAGATCATTGACTGAAATTGCTGAATTTACTTCTTTATGCTGAAGTCAGTTTAAAACTAGACAAATTTTCATTAGGAATTCTTCCGCCATGAAGAATTTACAGGATGATCGAAATTTGTTGTTTTCCCACCGTCATGTATTGAGACCAACGTTTTGTACAGGATTGTGAAGGAATCGTGGAAAACAGTTTAATACCCAAACACACATAAATGTTAAATAATCATTTAGGATTATCCAGCACCCACTCTTAGTATTCGTAATTGGTATGAAATTTTAGTCTAAATTTACTGCGAATTTTTTGATTAAGATCGATGGCGTCTATGACAGATCGGATTTTGCAAACTGCCATCTTAAATCAAAGTCATTTTTTTGGAAAGGAAAATGAATAGAAGTCACACAAAGTGCAACGAATAGATTGCATATTGTAAAAGATAACCTTACAAAGAATCACTTTTGGAATAATTTATGCACCAGCAAGGGTGCGATAACAACGCAATTTCCCAGATTGTAAATCCTTCTCTGAGTTTACCAACAAATGCTTCTCTATGTTCAATAAAAATTAAGATTTCACCTTCATGAACAGAATTAAGAGCCATAAAAAACCTTCTTTTCATGAAGCCTTTATATTTCATAAAGGTTGAATGGCAGTTAGGTACCCAGGCTGCCGGACCAAGGATCCAGTCACGATCACGATTATATGATGCGTAAGATAATACAAAATCGATTTTATGAGAAGCAAACGAGAAATTTACGGCCGTTGACGCCGCTGGAGACGCTTGCACTGACCTACATACAAGCCAAGCTTCTTCACAAAACGCTTTTTCCTCCCGACTTCTGACTTGTTAAAGCAAAAACGAACAGCAATTGTGGAACTGAAAAATCCCTTTGAGATCTGGTGAGATTTTTGCTAGTGGATTTTATTTAATGAAATTTAAGATTGTTTTCCTGTTGAATAATGAAGACGCACAGTATAAACCCAACAGCTTTAGAATACCGTTGTCTACTTCAGACTTGTTAAACGGAAATCAAGAGGAACTAGGAAAATAAAAACACGATTTGAGATTTTGCGAGGTTTTATAAAGTGTAAGTTATTTAATGAGGTTTAAGACTATACTTCTTGAATAATGAAGAGGAATAGTGCAAACCAAGAGCTTCAGAACACTTCTTTTTCTTTGACTTGTTAAAAGGAAAATTTGGAGGAACTGGAGAACTCAGAAAGCAACTTGGGATCTGGTCATGTTTTCGTATGTGGAAATTAGTTAATGAGGTTTGTGACTATATTTTTTAACAATTAAAAGGTATGGGCATAAACTTAGGACCTAATCTACGTCGTTGGAGAGTTTAGGCCATAATAAAATTTAAATTGGGATTACTTTGAGTATCGTGATTAAGTTCACTAACTCTGTTTAATTCTAGAGACCGTCATATATGAGTTAAATAACATTCAGAATTTTTTATTTTGTAAAATATTGAACTAACTGACATGTCTAGAAAAATTAAACCACAAGAACAGCTTTAATAAAAGGAAAATGACGCATTTAAATGAATTTCGTTTTTAATTTTCATTTCTACGACAGGGTGCAGCAACACAACTTCCTTTTTTCAAACCAAAGCGCCCTGAAAAAATCAAGTGATGTGCTGCACCCTTTAGCTCATGAGAAACAAGACCTATTATCGAATTTTTGTTTTATTTTTCTTCACAGTTATCAGTCAAGATTACTGTGCGTCAGCTCGATACCAAATCTCAGTCTTGATCACATTTAGTAGAGTCAATGATTTCAGAAGCCGCCGGCCGGAATAATACAAAGTAAAATTGCTTGTAGATTTTCAAGTCTTAGCCAAAAATGCAGCAACCGATTGTCAAAAATGTTGCTGCATTGTTGTTTAAATCAACAATTATATTCTATAATAATTTAATCAGCAAGTTCATAAGGCCTTACTAATTTTACTCGTGAAATTTTAATTTTAGAAGAACACCAGTTGATGCGAAATACTTTACCATCTAAATGAAAATTTTTAGAAGTGAGGGAGGAGAAATGAAACTTTTTTTCAATATTTGGAAGCTTTAAATGAAGATTACTCACCCAATGCGTGGAAAATACCAAAATATTCTTCAACGTGCCCGCAAAAAACTTCAAAGATATTGTAGTAATCTTAATGACACTGGGTATTGGACTACTACTTTAAAATCAATTGAGCTACTGATATATTACTTTCTCGAGATCTATTTATCACCCGTTTAATGAAACAATTTTCTCGCAAACTGCTACACTCTTTTGAGAATAATACTGTTTCTGTAGATATCTCTCTGCTACGTGCACTATTCATTCAAATTGATGGTGCTTTATTCATTGGGGCTGTGAATCCGAAGCACTTTAATCCAGGCCTGTGGTCGGAGGCATTTGCCGTGGAGTGATCCGTGGGATGGTGATAAACCGGAGGATTTGTTCCTGTGTGGATCCGTTCAATGAAAGCCTGAATAATGCATGAAGTCTCTTCTATTGACAGTCGAAACAGGCCATTGAAGACCATTAGGGAAGACTCCCCAACCCTCATGCTTTTATCCCAGGCTTGGGAGGGAGGGAAGCTCGCCAAAATACGCTCCGAAAAACGGAGAGGAATTCAGAGAACAAATTTGTGAGCGGCGGTGGCCCTAAGAAAAGCTTTGATATTTGCGCCACCGACCGAGAAGTCAATAGGAGTGGCCGTAAATGGGATTCTCGGCTGTAAATTGGAATTTTGAGGAAATAAACAGGTCTGACGCTTAATGATGTGCTAGAATAAGCATCATTCGCTTTGTCGCACTTCCTGATGAAAAATATAAGGCGCCAAGATGATCAAAACTGAAATAAAATTGTTATGAAAGTTGGAGTTGGCCTTGGGAGAGTTCAAATAACTTAAATATTTATCACAGACAACGAAACGGTACTTTTTAGTGTGGCGCACAGTTATCTACAGCAATCCAAGCTAAAACTTTGAATGGTGAGTAAATAATTCGTATGAGGGCTTTGAAATATACAATATACATTTTTAAATTTTGATTCGATGTATCTGCAATATAAACTATTTTTATTGTTTGAGTAGAGAGCTTAATCATGGCACTTATGACAAAGGAAACACTCTTGAAGCTCAATTTAATCAGATATGTTGGCTGGGAATTATATCTAGCAGGACTGATTAAAGAAAAGTCAGTTGACTAAAGTACCATTAAAGTCAAGTGCATTATCGTCGGAAAATTTTTTACGTAAAATTTAAAGTGACACACTGAATTATAAACTGATTCAGGGGTAATACGTTTTCAAGAGAAAAAATACGAACTTTTCTAATGAAAAACACCATTGAAGATGTTACATCTGTTTGCTTAGGTGTACCCTCGCTTTACATGCATTCCTTTTACAAAACATTGTGCTGCACATTTTAAATGAATTGCTGTAGCCAATTTGAAAAAAACAGTAGCTCTGATATTATTATCAGTGATGCTAATCACGGCTTCCTGTAAGAGAGTCGAGTAAACTGGATTTGTGATGCAGTACACAATCACAAATTACAAAGGTAAATATAAACACCAGTTCCTTCAGAGTAATTATAACTGGCACTCCAAGTGGTGATCGCAGTTATAAGAACTGAAAGTGTATGTCAGTGTTATTATTTTTAGCATTGAATAGCTCAAAAATTTCTAATTTAGTTGGTTTAATATATTACTCGTGAAATTCTAATCTTTTCATGATGAATTGAGTACAATCGACCTGAATGAACTGTTCAATTGACTTAATTTCCATTAGATCCCTTTTAAGGCTGCTCTTCACGATAACATTCATTCTAAAATCGCAGATTGGATTGGATGAAAATTGAAGCCCGTTGTGAAGACGATTTTGAATTAGAAAATTTTTGCACAGTTGTAATTTGTAAGACTTCCTGTGTCAGGACTTAAGACTTAACGTAAACATTGTAATTGCAACTACGTAATTAATTGAAGTATCCAGAGTATCACAGATACTCAGATAATGATTCCCTTCGTGTGTCTAATTTTTTTCCTAATGTTTTCACTCGGTACATTGTTTTAATTGAGTAATGAGTTCACTTTGCAATAAATTTTAAAACTAATGTAGCTTTGAATTTGTATTAATATTTTCCAAAGCTGTCATTGTTTTATAATTGTGTGGTCTTCCTTCTTGGTCAAGGATTTCTTAAAACTGAATTAATGAAATTTATTTTGTGAGGATGTATCTGATATGGAATTTTTATCCCTGTAAACCTTGACATTGAATTTTTTAAAACTGCCAAAACTAAGTTTGCATTCTATTACTAGCTGCAGGACTGTTGCTGCAAATATTTATCTTAACGTGAACTTAGAAACCGTTAGCTAATATTTTGATTCCTGGTTCAATTTTACCCGGAAAAATGTTTTTTTTCTTGAAATGACTTTTTGGCGTTGTAAAGGAAATTTATTCTCAGTCTCGTTTTTAAAGAAAATTCAACAGTAAAATATTGGCTTCTTCAAGCAAAATAACAATAAATTATCTACCACAATCAAGTGCTTGTAAAACCACAATTTTTTCAACGAGAATGCAACATCACAACTAAACACATTTTCAAATTTATTTAGTGGCCGGTGAGGACAAACCGTTTTACAATTTTCATAATTGTTTCTAAGCTAATTTTCTTTTTACATTTTTTTAAAATCCTATTTACAACAATTGCAGACTTGCTCGTCAGCTCAACTTAAGTTGTAACTTCCAACTTTACGCTACACCGTCTTTGTCTTCTTACAACAACTTTGAGCCTCACACATCGACACAACTTTCAACTTTACGTGAGACTGTTTTTGCCTGCTTCCTAAAATACTTGGAGCCTCACGCATGAACGGAACTTAAGTGGAAACTTTCAACTTTCCTTGAGACAGCCTCTACCTTCAAACCATTTTACAACATTTTAACTTTACACAAGTCTACTCCCCCATTTCCAGAGGCATTACTGAGCAAGTCACGTACTCACACGCCTTTGCCTCGCGCTCCTCAATTGTGTAGAACACAGAACTTTTGTATAGCCAGTCGTAACTTCAGCAGCTCAGATCATCTTGACAGAAGTTCCATCCGTCTTTGAAATTTGATCTTCCTTCGAAAATCGATCCTGAACGGCAGCCATGTGATTCTTCCGAATTGGAATATTGGCTGGTGGCGAAGATAGAGCTATTGCATAAAGTCTTAGGATATGGACGCTTGAGTCTCAATTTGAATGTTATTGCTTGAAAATTGGGCAAAAATACACGAACTATTTCACCTTCTCGTTTTTTTCGAAATTATGTGTTACATACATTTGAAGAGTCATGAAGTGTTTTTTAAATCAGTGTACATGCTTAAGTTCTGCGCATTTTTTTTCCGTGTGTAAAATTCACGTTTGCTCGAGGAATATTTACAAAAAAAGCTTTCAAAACAAGTTAATGTAACTGGCTGGACATAGTGTGCTATTATTATTATTACATTCCTGTTTTAATGGAAGTAGTGTACGAGTTGCTTTTAGCAATATACCACCATTGGGAAAAAATCATTGTGACTGTGAGGTTTTCAAGCACTTGAAATAAATAAGCATGCTTATTGCGTACAACAGTTTAATGTGGATAATAGGTATTATGTAAAATATATTTCACAGATAACTTGATCATTTCTGGTTTGATCTAACAATTTTTTACTTTAAAACTCGTTCTGTTCCAACAAAGCCAATTTACGCAGCATCTATGTAGTATTTTTTAAAATTTTCATCCATATTACTCCGATTAACTTTTCACCTATGTAGTTACCATTGTTTTTCATCATTATTATCATTATCTTTTATCGAGGTTGATCTTTTTCATCTTAACTATTATTCTTTTTCATCCTTGTTACTATTATTATTTATCAATATCGATATTTATTTGAATCCATGTTATTTTATCTCATTCATAATATTCCTTTTATTTTAGAATAAATTACCAGTTATTGCTGGTGATGAAAGTTACATCGATATACTGTAAATTAAATAAGCGTTTCTACTCAAAATTATTATTATTGTATTTCTAGTTTAACCACCGCACTTCTACATAAAAAACTTTTGTTATTTATGAAGGAAAAGTGTGAATTTTCCCAGAGAAAACCACCATAATTCCACAGCTGTCTTGCAGAGAAGTAAGGCAAGAGTAATGTAACCATGAAACATTTATTTCAAGTGATAAATGCTCGCTGGTTTGCCGGTCACGTGAGTGGAAATGCTCAGCTGCCATCCATTTGCGTCGCCGATGCAAGTCGAAATCCAAGTAGGAATATCTATGCAAATAATGGTCGAGGAGTGTCTACGGTGGAGTTGTAAATAGGAATTAACAGAGGTTTTAAAGGGTATTAACAAAAATTTAACCACGGTTTACCAAAAGTTATAAATGTATATTAGTAGAATGGGGAATCTAGAGCATGAAAACTTTGTATTGTACTGTGTGTGTGTGTGTAGCTAGTATCAATCGAGTGTGCTGGGTATATTTGTACTAACCTCCTTTTTCTAATGTAAGTCTATATTTTGTTTTTGCATTTGTGGAGGCTGAGAAGATTCATGAGGTATTTGCTAAACAGTTTTCCAATAGCTAGTAAAAAGTGCAACGAAGTTCATTTGGAATTGCTGCAAGTTTTCTGGTCGAAGTGCAATAGTCGCCCATGAGTTTATGATTTATGAACGCTTTAGCATGAATTTGTAATATTATTCACAGTGATATGGACAAAGATTAGAATAAAGTTTGCCAAAAAAGTAAAATATGGGAAATCTACAATAACAACTAACAGTCTACATAGATATATCTGCGAATTTGATCCGTATTTCGAATTTAATTCTTCTATAAAATGAATGAATTTCAAGACCATGAAGGAAATTTCAGCGAATGCAACACAACACGGTTGACTCACTTGAAAAAAATCATCCTGGAATGATTTAATTTTGCAAACAACATTGGACTTAGCATAGAAAGACAACTATGATTAGCAATATGTAGTCAGTAAAAATTTGAAGTTTTATAATTTTTTATGCTGCCTCTATTTGAATTTGTTTAGACCACTTGTTGTACATCAGTGTGTGTAGATTGAGTGCCCAAGTTATTTCGTTGAGGAATTATTTTCTTGGTAGTTAGAAAATCATTTTCTAATGTCTCAAGCACACTCAAAGAAAAAATAGTTTTGTTACCGTATGATCAGTACTATAAACTATTTTTCAATTGATGCACTCCATAAATGTGTTTTACTTTCATTGGAAGTGAATGTATTTTTCTCCGAAAGAAGAGCCAAGCGAAATTTTTTAATTGTTTCGGTCAATGTTTCAGAATCCTATGAAACTTCGTTTCACACTATTCCAAAGAGAGACTAATTACAGAAACGAGTGAACATTTCTAAAACAACAAAGAAAGTTCACCTACTCGATTCAAATAAAGTATTTTCATCATCATGGTTAACTTAAAGTAGCATAACCTACATGATCAAAACCAAGTAGCCTTTCCTATATGATCACAACCGAGTAGCCTGGCCGACATGATCACAACCAAGCACCTTGGCCTACATGATCACAACCAAGCAGCTTGGCCTACATGATCACAACCAGGTAGCCTGGCCTACATGATCACAACCAAGCAGCCTCGCCTAAATGATCACAACCAAGCAGCTTGGCCTACATGATCAAAACCAGGTAGCCTGGCCTACATGATCACAACCAAGCAGCTTGGCCTACATGATCACAACCAAGCAGCTTGGCCTACATGATCACAACCAAGCAGCTTGGCCTACATGATCACAACCAAGCAGCTTGGCCTACATGATCACAACCAAGCAGCTTGGCCTACATGATCATAACCAAGCAGCTTGGCCTACATGATCATAACCAAGCAGCTTGGCCTACATGATCACAACCAAGCAGTTTGGCCTACATGATCACAACCAGGTAGCCTGGCCTACATGATCACAACCGAGTGAAAGTAGTCCTGATATTTTGATCGAGGCAGAAGCAGTTGTACTAGAACTGTAAACACACCCACATCAGGTATCAAAGTCTTGTAATTTCAGTAGCAATTAATTTCTGGAAAGTTTCTTTCAGAAAAGGACACCACTATTACTGCAACATCTTTGAAAGAACGCTTTTCGAAGTGCTATTTAAATAGAGTAACTTCTGAATTTCTAATCTATTAACGTGCTGTTGAAAACGTACATATTTTTCATGATCCATGTAATAATACAGGTTCAATTTTTCAGCGCCCAAATGCTTTTATTTTGATTAGAACGTTACTTCTTCTATGATGCTTTCATCGACCGACAAACCTTTTCCATATGGTCCCGATGAAATGTCAAAGTCTCGTCCTGACAAAATATAAAGTCTCGTCCTAACAAAATTTCAAGTTTTGTCCCGACGAGATATCAAAGTCTCGTCTAGATTAAATATCACGTCTCGTCCTGATAAAATGTCAAGTTTCGTCCCAACGAGATATCAAAGTCATGTCCCGACAAAATGCCAAGTCTCGTCCTGACAAGACATCAAAGTTTCGTCCTGACAAAATTTCAAGTATCGTCTTGATGAAACGTCAGAGCCACGTTTCAGCGAGACGTCACTAGTCTCATCCTGACAAGATGTCAAAGCGAGAATTAGACGCTACAAGTTAGATGCGCAGTCCCTTACAACAAGAAGATCTCGCTGAACAGTTCTGCTACAGCTGGGCATCGTTTATTGCCTTATCTGGAGAGTGGATCGCTAGGCAGCTAGTAGGCCATTAGCTCAAAGTTATGGAGGGAATAGATACACTTCCTGCACATGGGAGCCCCACTACACAAACTTATAATTGCTCTGGGAAGAGACACTTCAGAGACAAACACTCCTTGGGAATTGGTTCCTTGTGGCTAGTGTTGTAGTGAACTGCCGGCTTGAGTTGCTGAAGCTCCATTTTTTGCGAGGCATTTAGAGAAATCGTGTCACAGATAGATGCAAATTGTTCAGAAACAGTTTGCTGAAAAGGGTTTTAACATTTTTCATAATTTTACTTAACTTAAATGAGCTCAACATGTGCTCTCGGCTATGAATATTCCGATAACAATGCACGAGAAGAAAAATGCGGTAAAACTTTATGTACATAATACTACAGGAAGATAACCGTTAAAGTTGTTCATTCAAAATATATATCTGGATTATACATAGTAAGAATACTAAGCTATGCAGTGCAATAATCATGTTAGAAATTATTTTTTAATTAAGTTGATGGAAGCCAAGCCTAGGAAAAGGTAGTGCTTGAGTTTCGATTATTTCAAGGCAATTTTAAATTTCAATGCAAATACACAAAATTAAATCACACTTGGTTATCCCTTCTTTCAATCACACCTGCAAATTAAATAAAGAAACTCTAGTGTGTTCATGTTGTGAAATTTGCGTCACACAACAAAAGAGTTCCTCTTTGTTCAATAATTTAAATTTTCAACGGACTCTTCACTAGGACAAATTTTAAATCCACAAGGCGTTCAGTTCTTCGGAAAGACACTTCGCGTTATTATTTTCATAAAATTTCTTTAACATTTCGGTTTAGGTGTTTTGCTCTCAGAAAATTTGACCAACATAACAAGGTATTAAATTTCGATACTTATTCAAAGATTCAAAAACACTTTAAGTTTAATTCAGAAGCAAAGGATAAAAACTTCACGTGGTTGAGCAAAATCAAAAATTGGCATAACTCGTTTTTAATGTACTAAATCCTTACAGACATTCCAACTTTACTTCGATATTGAAAAAATATTTTCTTCCCCTTAAGGTCATTGTTTACTCTGCTCTACCATAAAATTATATTTATGAATACGAAGAGCTAGTTCTTCAAAAAAAAGTTTATACTGTGAGTCTTCAGATTTTTCTATACCTGAACACACAAAATGGAACACTTTCATTGATGAAAATACGCGCTCTTTAAAATAAACTGCAGCTTCCAGCTAAACTTTTACTTTTAATAACGTTTAATACCAATAAAATTGTCATGTTTTATAGAGACATCGGAATGATATTCGTATATGAGGCTGAGCTGTACGTGCAAATTGAGTTAATTAATAATATTATTTCATTTTCATTTGACACTTTCTGGAACGAACTCTGTCTGAAATTTAGTTATTTTTACACTGAGAAATATCTGTGCAAAAACTTACAGTACAGTAGAAAATGATTAAAGATTAATAACTAAAGTACAATCATAAATTCTGAATTATTGCATTATTTCAATTGGGGTAATAGATACTCGTAATGAATACACAGCAGCCCTGTGCTTGATATTCTCTTGAAAATAAATTATCTGACAATGTGAGGCATGGCTCCTACTTCACTGAATTTCAGACTGGAGTGAAAATGAATTGATGAAATTTTTCATGGCTGTTTCCCTAGGATCGGAACATTTCGCTATTTAAAATAATCAACTAAATATGCCATTCTGTTCAGAACATACAGAGGGAATTAAATTGTGTTCTTAAAAACATATGCAATGTTAGTCACGGTATTTTTATCATGAGTGTGTCTCTATTAACTGTTAGAGGAGAGTTTCCTTCTTATCAAAACTTTCTGTGGTATTCATTTCAGAGAAGAAACGTTTTTAAAAACGATATTTTTTAAAGACTGACTGAAAGTTCTGAGATTGGATTGAATGGTTCTTTATATGAGCCTTGTCGAAAAAATAATACCAGTGCATTATAATTGGTTTATTTTATTGTGTTTACCTAATTGTACTTCAAGAAAATTCTAGTGGTTAAATCTATTGTATTTAAATATCATATGATCGACATCTCCCATTAAAAATTATAACTTAACTTTTAAAAGAGAGTGAATACTGATTTTTAATTTGTTGCATGCAAAGAGAGAATATTTTCATTGTTTATTCATCATAATGCTCATCACAATTTTTGATTCATCATAGTAATAGGACCAGACATTTCCCTCAATATAAACAAGACTCTATTATCAGAATACTACGTTAATTATGTACAGAATCGTTAGTCTTATGCTGTTTCTAAAATGTTAGTTCAATGTTTGCAAACACCAGGTCTTGCGTTGACAATGTTTTTCTTCCGCTGATGAGACACGGTTGTTTGTATCAAAATCATTCGTGGAGTTAAAATATTCATGGAAGCCGCACTCTGAAAAGCACAAATCGAACCACTTGTTCTCGAGGCATAGCAGCACACGCGAATGATCGTAAATTATTGAAGAAGTAAAGACTAAAAAGGGTTTGGGTAAAAACAAAAAATTGACCGATGTAACGAAAAATTAAGCCAAAATCTTATCGGAAATAGAGAAATTTTTGGAAGCTCCTTCTCCTAACCATATTTGTAGTGCACAGGGTAATATGAAGCACTTCTGCAAGTAGGAGCATGAAGCAGTCCAAAGAGTACACGCGTGAGAGGCTTCCAATAGAAATATCTTGAAGCTCTCAGAGAAATGAGTAGGTTGTTTGATGATGGCAACTGCGCCACTCACGCCACTTAGCTGGAGCAGAATTTCCTCCTCCAGAACTGCGGTTTTCCAGCGAAATATGTTCGTTTAAATTCAATAAAGCCTTAATTCACTTACAAGAGCAGGCGTGTTGCGGTTCAGCAATTTTTCCCGTTGTGTTTCGTTTTCATCATCGTAGAATTACTTGTAGAATTGAATTGCGTTTGCACATAAAACCTTCCCGTTCACTGTTACTTTTTGTGGGTATTTTTGGCTTGGTTCGAACTGTAGATATTGAAGCTAGTGTGTAGAAACTCTGTTGCGCTACACAACTTTTTAAGCGTAAAAACTGTTTTGGCTTCATTGATAACAATGCTTCTTGCCTTTAAAATTATCGCGGTAAGTGTTTTTTGTGTTTGAAATTAGCCCTTCATGCTTGTTTAAAATAGAGTCCGTAATGCTCCATAATAACGTAGCTCTTCATGCTTCAGTACGTCGAACATTTTATACTCTAATATTTCTATTCTTTCATGCTTTAATGTTGCATGATATTTAATGTTCCAATGCTGCGAAGTATTTAATGCTCCAATCCGTCAAAACAGTCCATGTTTCAATGCAATTCATGCTTGAAAGCTTTTTATGCTCCAGCATTACACTGTCATTCAATGTTCAAAGCCTTTCATGCTCCAGTATCACAAATCACTTCATGCTCAAATGTTCCAAGACACTTCAAGCTGCAGTGCTGCAAAATACTTCATGCTCCAATGCTACAAAACATTTCATGCTTCAATGCTACAAAACATGCTCCAATGCTACAAAACACTTTGCTTGCTCCAATGCTACAAAACACTTTTCATGCTCCAATGCTACAAAACTCTTTGCATGCTCCAATGCTACAAAACACTTTGCATGCTCCAATGCTACAAAACACTTTGCATGCTCCTATGCTACAAAACACTTCATGCTCCAATGCTACAAAAACACTTCATGCTTCAATGATACAAAACACTTCATACTCCAATGCTACGAAAAACTTCATGCTCCAATGCTACAAAACACTTCATGCTCCAATGCTACAAAACACTTCATGATCCAATGCTACAAGACACTTCATGATCCAATGCTACAAAACACTTCATGGTCCAATGCTATAAAACACTTCATGCTCCAATGGTACAAAACACTGTATGCTCCAATGCTACAAAAACACTTCATGCTTCAATGATACAAAACACTTCATACTCCAATGCTACAAAACACTTCATGCTCCAATGCTCCAAAACACTTCATGCTCCAATGCTACAAAACACTTCATGCTCCAATGCAACAAAACACTTCATGATCCAATGCTACAAGACACTTCATGCTCCAATGCTACAAAGTTGTTTTAGTTCCAGGATAGCAACATGATGTTCCAGTACCAGGGAAGCATAGTTCTTGTATTGCTCTATTTTCAGGGTTTCAAGCTAGTACACCAGCGTGCATTCGTCTCGAAGAGAATTGCCCCCTTGAGGCAATAACAGAAACCGATTATGGTTTTCCGATGTGCCCAACAGCGCGGATAAGGCAAACAAAATACATCCGTCAACAGAGATTTTCAGTTGTGTAGAAATAAAACACGAACAAAGTTGTAGCAATATTAACAAGAAAGAAACGCTTTGAACTTCAAATGCAGAGAAATCTTTTGCAAACTGTGACAGCAGATTTGAGATCGTGGTTTTAGAAATGAATTTGGCGAAGAAATATCACAAGCAAAGTTGAATGTCAAAAAAAGTGGAACAAAAATGGCTCCCCTGACGAAATAGAAAAAGATATCATGTTGAACAAATTTGAGAAAAGTGATTTTAAAATGGGCCATGCCACGCGTGAAAAAAATCATTTTCTGACAAACTTTTTACAAGTATTCGTTCACATGTGCAGTTACTTCAGACTACAAGCGCAAAAACGAAATATCTTCATCTTCTTGAATAAACAAATATGAAGTTTCTTTTTGACTTGGTATAACAAATCTTTATCACAAGTAAAACGAATTGAAGCTAAATAATTGCAGAGTTTCATTTTGAATTTTCAAAACTTCAGAAAAATATTATTTCATATTATATAAGAAAAAAATTACATCTAATTCTTTCATTGTAATGCTTTCATACGAACGTCGTTTGAATACCAATTATGAGGACGTACGAAAACGTATGAAGACGTACAAGGATAAACGAGGATATAAGAGGACGTACGAGGACGCATGACATATAAGAGGATGTAAGGAATCGGTCTATATATATATATATATATATATATATATATATATATATATATATATATATATATATATATATATTTAGTGTTTATGGCTGAAAAAAATAAAGGTTTATTGATAGTGTAAACTCTGTTAACCAATAAGGTAACTCTTAAGAAAAATGACTAAGTTTCATATTGCAGCTAATACATTTCTTGACTGTCGCTGTCATCGACCTTGGGTTGAATTAGAAACTATTGAAATTCATAAAATTATTTCTACGTAATTTATTTTTGTGTATTAGATAAACATAATTTTATTTTTGAAGGTTTTGTGTCGCGTCAGTTATTCTCCTACGATTTGAGCTGTTTTTTGATGTTGAATCTCCTCATTCTTTTCTTTCAGCTGAGCTTAATGATCCCTTTTTTCAACTAAAATAAACGCTAATGATCGTTTTCAAATTTTCAACATAAATTAAAATCAGCTATGTTTTAGAATCTTCGTTTGAAATAATTTTCACGTACGAAAAATGGCAGTTATGACAAAGTAGTTTAAATATTCGGTCTAATTACCGTAGACGTGTGAGGAACGAATTTACACTGAAACAAATGTATGCAAAGTTCAGCAATTGACAGTAAGGGTATTATTATTATCAATAATATTTTTCTTAATATTTAAAGTGATATGAAAGTAATATAATAACAGCAGTTACTGACATGTTGGCGTGTGTTGAACCTGATATGTAGCCGTCACTGTAATACTTACATATGTATGAAGCAATACACAGTTTCCAGAGAATTGGTCGGGATTTTCAAGGCTCTGGTAATATCCGACATGTCTGACAGGTATTCCCCACGGAAACAATGACAGCTCAATCCGCATTTCACCAATTTAGAGAGAATCTGAGTCATCGATTCACCGCCTTTCCAATCCGACATCCCAAAGCGGATTATAAATAGACCACTTCTGCTACAATTGACAAGATCAGCTCTATGAGAAAATGGTACCGAGGCATTTTATTGTGGAATTTTTTGAACTAATGTTTCATTAAGAAATGTTGCCGATCTGTTGGCTCTGGAAAATCGGTAGTCAATCATGAAGGATTTTTCAGGTGCACAGTGCATTTGGTACTAACAATAGTTTGAATAAGTAAGGAGGCTTAAAGAGGCTGAAGGTAAGAAGCTTAATTCTTTTATCCGTTCCTTTACAAAAATCATCAATTGGAGTTTTTGAAAAATACTTGAGCAATGAAGTTTTTCGAAGCTGATAATTTTCTGTACCCGAAAAAATAATTTATATGCAGGGCATACATTCGATGTGAATATAGTTGATGTGTTTTAAAAAATAAGTACAAATACGTAGCGAAACAAATGAAAGTTTTTAATCAGCCTACTTCGAAAATTTCGTGCTTATTATCATCAATTACATCAAAAACAACGATAGTGCACATCGGTAATTCTAATTTTATCATGCGTTAAGAATTTTTATGATAGTAAATAATTAATTTACGATTTTAAGAAGGAATGCATTTTATATTATAAAAATTGATTATTTTTGGAGGAAATGCCTACAAGAATTGATCAAAAAAGTATTCGATGTTGAATGTAGGCATAAATTAACTGTATATTTGATCAGAAATACGTTA
Source organism: Trinorchestia longiramus (assembly GCA_006783055.1). NCBI lineage: Eukaryota > Metazoa > Arthropoda > Malacostraca > Amphipoda > Talitridae > Trinorchestia > Trinorchestia longiramus. The sequence continues at coordinate 330,159 of VCRD01000218.1, forward strand.
ATATAGTGCTGGTTTATGATAAAATTTGGAGAAGAGTAAAAGATTCAAGTAAAGTTACTTGGGTATTGTGATTATTTTTCGCGATGCACAATGTGCACAACTGCATACATATACAAAAGAAGAATGATTGATGCCTATAACCAGTGCTTTCATAGACTTGAAAATTCATTTCAGGATTGTTTTATTCATCACAATTTCCCTAAAAAACATGTACAAGAAAATTTTTAAATAAAAATTACAATGCGTACTATTTTTGCTGAAAATTAAAGTCCACATTAAATCAACAGAAGTAATACTTAAACGATAATCAACTGGTGAAAATCTCTGTATTACCACTGACTTAAGATTAAAGTACTATTGAATATACCTTCCAATAATTTAATAATGAAAATAACAACAGTCTGAGCCTGAAACGGACATTTTTCTAGATATACGGTAATAGTTTTGAACAGAACAGTGAACTAAACGAAAAAATCTTTGTTCATTTATTATTATTTAATCTAACTCTTAATGTGTTGCAAGGGAATTCATTACGGAGTCAATGTAAAGAAAAAGCTTATCGTAAATCATATTTGACTTCTGCTTTGACACAAACAATGTGCCAATCACAAAGTTTACATGTTCATGGTAAAGGTCTATACATAGAACAGTTTTTAGATTCATTTGTGACAACAAGGAATAAATTCCCGGAAATTAAATCGAAAATGCTTACGGAAAACCTATTAAGAATAAGTCTGTTTAAGAAAACAGACTTTTCTGAGTTCTGAACATCTTCTTGAAGGAATGCATGAAATACAAAGATGTATTGGAGTTTCTTAATATCAGTTCCGAAAATATACTTTTTATGCATATATAAAAGGGTGAGATAATGGTTAGTTGTTGGTAAATTTACATATTTGCAACGACCATGGAAGCCATACACTGTTCCCTCTACCAAGACAAGACTAGAAATAGAAGCCGCAAATATTTCAGTCAGATCTAATTAAGATATCATACGTCGGTAATCATTTCATTAAGATCTAATTAAAATGTCATACGTCCATAAACATTTCAGTCAGATCAAATTAAGATATCATACGTTTGTAAACGTTTCAGTCAGATCTAATTCAGATATCATTCCTAAACAGTTCATTACTTATCATACAAGACTCGTGACGAGGCTCTGTGATTAACGCTCGTGACATATTCAAACTGAGAAAAAAATTTCAATCACACAATCTGTCATTAAAAAAGAGCTAACAGTACAAAGAAATAAAGCTCCGTCAGGCAGAGCGTGGGGAAACATGACAAGGGACGTGGCATTTCAAAACTGATGGGAATTTCACAAAGGACTCGGCATTTAAAACTGTCAGCAATTGCGCTTACACGCTCCTGACTCTGAACAGAAATGAAACTGGATATTGCGAGCTGGAGAGAACACCTGAGATTGTTTCATAAAAATATTCTAGAAAACTATTAGCTTTCAAAACGCAGCTTTTGGGATTGTTTTCCACTAAAGTTAGGGTAAATATTTGCAAATTAAGGAAACTGCACGAAAATTGTCCAATTCAACTTTTAATTTTTTGCAAGGGGTAATTACAGGTAATTTATTTGACTGTAAAATCTAGTGAAATCTGAGGGTGAAAGTTAGCATTAGACTCAGGTTGATTTCTCATGTTAATATTGGACAACGGATCAGTTAAAATTTCATTCTATTTTGATAAATGTGGTTGACCCCTTATTTGCTCTTAGTATTTCACTCAAATTACTCTAGTATCGTAATATATCGTAGTATGAGTATCTCACTCTTCTAGCTCCCAGTTTTTCGCTCTACTTGCTCTTAGCTTCTTACTCCGCTGGCTTTTAGTTTTTCACTTTATTTGTTCCTAGTTTCTCACTTATTTTACTTTAGTTTCTCACTGAACTTGCTTTAGCTTTTCACTACTTGTTTCTAGTTTTTCTCTCTACGTACTCTTAATTTCTCACTCTTCTTGCTCCTAGTTTTTCACTCTACTTACACTTACTTTCTCACTCTACTTAATCTTAGTTACTCACTCTACTTGCTCATGATATCTCACTCAACTTGCTCTTAGTATCTCGCTCAAGTTGCTTCTAGTTTTTCTATACTTGCTCTCTTTTCTGTCACAAAGTTGCGGGGATGAACAAACTTTTACATATAAATCATCCAAATTAATCCTATACCCGAGTGCCTGTTCTTAGGTCAAGATTTCAAATAACTTAATTTTTTTGTATTATGCTGCATCTCTCAATCATACTGCTTTCTCAGACTATTTTCTGCCGGAAAGAATACATCCTACAGTAATGGATGAAAACATTACTTAATTTTCGTCTTGAAGTTACCTTGGCCGGCATCTAAGGTTGCATGACAGCTCGAGCCTGAGCTTCAGGTTGTCGAAATTGAACTCCAGTAATACGAGTTTTGCCATCACGGCGGCGACCCAAGGCTGTTTATTACGCAGCGCAAAAACTGCGAATTTTTCGGGCCGATCTTCAGGAAATGAGCGGGTCAGAAAAGCCGTGTCAGGGAACAGACCTAAAGCTCACGTCACGCTAGCACGCGAGCTTCCTAGACGTAGAGACGGGGTGACTCGGCACTTTTAACATGAAGACTTCAATTTCTTTGTCAAGGGTACGATATAGTGCGTATAGTGTGGGAATTTGTGCGTGTAAAACGAGGAGTGTGTTACTTGTGGTAAGAGAACATTATAGTTTTGGGTAGTCTAGGTATTGAAAGTGAATTTATATTCATATGCAAGAATTGTTATTCAAATTGCAGGTGCTTTGCTCATTTAGTATCTTGAAGTGACAAGAAATACATTGATGACAAGTAAAATATTGTACAATAACACTACTTCGTTAATTTTTAAAACCGATACTTCATGAAAATGGGGGAAGTAATTTATTTTAGTTCTCTAATTCAAAGACAAATGATAATAATGTGTCATTAGTGTGCTAGAAAACCGGTGCTAAAAAAGGATTTTTACCTCACAAATGCGCACTGAAATACTGACTTGATTGAACGTAAGTTACAATCTCTATTCACCTTCACTTCACGTCAAACGTTGATTGTAGGGAAGACACAAGGAATCTTGCAATGCAGTTACAATACCCTTATGTCTGTAACAGCATTTATTTATGCTGCTTTTTAAAAGCTAATGACTAATTATGTTACGATTTCTTTCAAATTGGTTTGAAATATTTGTTTAGTGTAAAATTGTAAACTCAAGCGAAAAATATCTCTTATCTTTTTATTTATCATGTTGTCGAATTATAATTGATTACTCTGAAAATAGGGCTTTTAAAATTTGAGACCATCAAAGTATTATTGGATTTGGGGAATTTCAATTTAGAAAAACGATCATTTCTTTGCCCAAATTCTCCCAGTATGACCCTGCACAAACTAAGTTAAAATGAATCATTGAACATACATTTGAATAATTGAAGAAATATAGCTGTAATTCATGAATTACAAATCGCTATGCTTAGAAAATCTATCTATGGTTTATGAATTATAAAGAACTATGACTAGGAAATATGTATATCTATGGTTTATGAATTACACAGCACTATACTTAGACAACATAATTATAATTTATGGATTATAGAAAGGTGTGTTTAGAAAAATCCATAGTCGATTGAGGCACAACTTCCAGATTGAAGCACACAAAAAATAGATTGAAAATAAATTGGGAAGACCAAGCTAGCGAGTGCACTGGGGATATTTTTAGTCTACAGAAATAAAGGTTTTCACAAATCGATTAAAATAGTATACTGGAAATATTTGTAAATAAAATATGTGCGTCGTTGAATTTTTTTGAAAAGTGGCTTGACTACGAGTTGTTGATTAAAATCAGTAATCTGTGGAGGTAGCTAAATTTCATTAAAAGTTATAATACACAAAGATAATAGAAATGATCTGATGAATTACAGTGTGTTGAACAATAGAGCTTGTATAATAGTTTGCAGCAAGAAAATTGCCGATTAAAAATAGGTTACATTACTGTAACACAGTCTTTACAGCAGGCGTACGTCAAATTCTGAGGGGACATGATCTATTTACCACAAGACTGTGAAGTATTTGAAAGATATTCAGATTTTTGCCTAAAATTTTTCTTTAGTTCCTTCCAACATCTTTTCTGTTGCGTCACCCTTCGAGGGACAAATATTTTCTTTTCAATTTGCTTCAGCGCTTCTGTTGCCTCTCGAGTAACAAATATTTTCTCTTAAATTTTCACAGATCTCCTGTTGCAACTCGAATAACAAATATTTTCTCTTAAAAATTTCACAGCTCTTCTGTTGCAACTCGAATAACAAATATTTTTTCTTTAAACTTCCACAGCTCGTCCGCTGTCCCTGGAGTAGCACTGCTGAAGATTAAATCTTTTCAGATTATTATTGGAGAACAGACTGAGTTGAAGTGCACGGCTGTACATGAGTGAAATAAAGCAAATACGTCGCAACTCGACTTCATATGGATAGCAAGCTGGGAAAGTTACTTCATCATTTTAAAATGTGCTACATAAAACCTATTGCCTTTGCAAAATCCTAGTAACTTCCCAACGAAAATGAAATACTGAGAGTTGATTCTACGAATCCATGATACGTCTTTTCGCACTGTAAATTCAGTGATTTAAACATCATGTTACTGTAAAAATAGATAAAATATGATCAAATCATAAGTAGAAAATAAATCAGCTAATATGGAATCTTGTCGTCAAAAGGGTGAATTATGCGTTGCATGGGAGAGAATTTTGTGTGAAGATTTCACTATTGATCTGGACCATTAAAAGCCAGTATTCTTACCACACGGTCAGCTATTCAAAAAAGAATGCACAGAAAGACTGAATTCAGCATGAAATGAAAAAGTTATCATGTGCCTCAGTGTTCACGAAGACTTTAAAACATCCGCACGGTAACATATTATTCAATTAGGATTATCTCAATTATAATCGTGTCATATCTCATACGAGGACTTTGCTAAAATAGCGTTTTCTTTCCGAATAATTTCATACCTAAATGATATTTCTTGACAAATTCGATCATCAAATTTATGTGATAAATATTTCTGAACATTTTTTTGGGGGTAAATTTAAAGGTAAGATTTTTGTGTACATTCCAAACACTATTCAAGAGCTAAAGAAAACATAATTAAAGGAATTTGTAATGCTGCATTTCACATTGCAAGAAAACTAAAAAAGAGTTCGCTTATGCTGCAATCAGAATAAAGACAATTAAAGGAAATTGTTATTAAATAAAAAAAAATTCGTAGCTTTGAGGGTAGCAGTCTGAAACTTCGAATCTTACAATGCTGACTGCAAATAACGAAAGCATGCACAAATTTTTAGTGGATTGCATCGTGGTGCAGAGAGGGGGCTTACGGCTGGGGGAGGAGAGGGGGAGGAGGGTAGGAGCATGGTGCTTTCTCCTGCAAACGAACTTAATTAACCATTATCCAAATCTGGAGGGAAAGCACACAGATCTAGGGAGGAAATAAGCAAGGCTCTAATGCAGGGGGAAAATACCTAGATCCTAATCTAGGGGCTAAATTCTAAGGCGTAATTTGGGAGGGTAAACATCAAGGCCCTAACCCAGCGGCTAAATTCTAAGGTGTTTTTTGAAGGGAAGCACCAAGGCCCTAATCTAGGTGTGAAAAGATCAAGGGCCTGATCTAGGAGGGGAAACACCAACCCCTTAATCACCGAGACCCTAATCTAGGAAAAAAATACCAATGCATAACTACAACAACAAATAAAAATACTCTCACAGCCCCCGCAGATGTTAAATTGTGTTCCCGGTGCTTGCACAGCTGCAAAGCAGGCTACTAGACCGAATTACTGACATGGTCGACGGGATGTCCACGCCATTACAAGGTAACGAGTCCCATTGTGGCGTATGTGGGGCCAGTCTTACCTGATTGGGCCTTGTCGTCCGGTCTTGCAGCTCCGTACAAGTCCTCGGATAGAACTCGTTATATGAAGCTTTGCATCCCAAGTGTAAAAAGGAAAGATTTTCTCTGAAATATTTTGTAGTGCATGCAGCGAGGAGTTTTTTTGTGACAGGTATTGTGCGGTTGGTTGCAAGGATGAGGTAAAAATGATTGGTTTGACATTTTTGGGTGTGTTTCACCAAGTCGTTAGGACTGAAATAAAAATTCATGTAAGTTTAGTAGACAAAAAATATGACTCCTGTCGACCTAAAAATATGACTCTTGTCGACCTAAAAATTGGTCTGCCATGCTTATCACTGTGTTTTATATCTACAACAAACATTGGGTACGTTTTTCCATAAGAAATATATTCACCAATGGAATTCTAGGTCAAATGACGTAACGTAATAAGAATAAAATTAAACATTATACATGTATTTAGTACGGCAAATGAATTTTTTTGGAAAATTTACGACTACAAATGACACGATTGACCTTAAAAAATATGTTTTTCAAATCCTCTGTAATTTTGTGGCTTGTAACATTGAAAAGTATCTATACACTAGTAGTCTTGCGTTGATTTCGCTTGGGATATAATTTTAAAATAATCATCAAAACTTCATTAGGACTTAAAAATGGTAAACCCAAATCCTGGACTTTAAATTTCATTTTAATTCAACTGCCCACTTAGAATTTTTTAATCTAGCTGTATATATGCACGAAATATGCTTAACAATTTCAATCAAATGAATAAAGTTTAAGTTCGTAGATGACAAGCAATCCTACATGCTATTCCTGGTCTCAGGTGTGCCAGTGACGGTCCTTCAACCTTAAGGGGATTAAATGGTCTGATAGTAGCTGAAATATTCACACACGCGAAATAAACACAGATTTTTACACTCTAGAGCAGGGGTTCCCAATCTTTCTCCTATTTTGTATCCTATCAGTATTTCAATATATGAGCATGTACCCCTAAATTTTTATGACAGAAAGGTATGAAGAAAAATAAAATTAAATTGAATTTTTAATAGATCTTTTATGCTTTAGGAACTATAAACTTACATTATATGTACCCCTTTAGCTAAGCAACTGAACCCCGAAGAGTACAAGTACCCCAGGTGGGGAGCCTTTGTGCTAGAACATAAGAAGAATTACCAGGAATTGAAAAAATCTCTCAGTATAAATTAATCAATTATACTTCATATGTACCATATTAAAATGTTAAATAAACCCGTGAATTTATCTTACAACAAATGCCAGATTTAGAGCCCCAGATTTGTGATTTTGAAAAAAAAACAAAGTAATTACATTGTGTGGCCTTTTTGCAAGCTGAAAATTAATAGCCACATTGAAACGTGTGCTGCATTTGCTGACGTAGTTTCTCATATCTCGGAAATCCGATTTATTTAGTGGTTGTAACCCATGTGAAATGCATTCGCGTCAAAATTAATAAACCAAACTTGAAATGCAAACCAGCTTCATTCTTCTGCATTGCTCAAACTATCATCCAAATTTAACATGATTGTTGGTGGATTACGAAGCAAAGTGAGCTAATTAATTAGCGAATTAATTATTGTAGCAGAGGCAATTTAATATTCGTTCTCTTTGGTCTTGATCCTGCAGTTCAAGCTCTTATTGTTTGAATTGTGCCAGATGTTTGTTAATAACTGTTATTAACATAATTTAATCATGGGAGAATGAGACTCCAGTTTACAAAGGATTCCAAAACGACGAAATAGTGACCCCAATTCTGTATGTTTTCTTTAATCTGCGTCGCTAAAAGTACATGAGCTTTTCTGAGCTCATGTTTACATTTCCCGTAAATTTTACGACCAGAACTGACTAGTCGGATTGCAGCTCGTCGGAGTGCAGAGTACAGTGATTACGCTGTGATTCTTCCCCACGGATTTCTACCCAAGCCATCATGCTAACTTATGAAAAGAGCTGCCCGCCAGTGTTAATGTCTTAGTTTTATGTCTCTAGCATGTATTCAAGGAAAAATATACGTTCTATTACGAAGGAACAGGAAAAGAGAATGAATATAAATGAACACATAATACTAGGATATAGAGTACTGAAAAAAATATCCTGGCTGTGCAGGTAAAAATAACAGTGAACAAAATTACTTGAGTATTTTTCTGGAATTTTTTCGAAACTTGATGAATTTCGCTTCACTGAACTTTAGGGAATGAGTATTTTTCTTCTATGTATGTTTATGAATATGTAACTAAAACTAAAATTTTAGTAATGCCATTTGTGTAAAAGGCTTTTAACCCAGAGTAAATTTTTTAAACTATGCTCTCTACTTAGGCAATATTTACTTAAATTTAAATTAAAAAAATTATATATGGTCAATAATAATCTGATATACATGTTTGAACAAAAATTACTGTTTTAAATCTATTTTTTGTATACCTTCCAAATATTTAACCTAAAACATGAAAGATGACGGGAAATTATTAGTCAGAGAAAAGTAAAGTACGTGGGAGAAAATTCAGATATTTCATGCTCTAGCCGTACAAGATTATAGTGTACCTGTGGTTAGATGTGGGCCCTAATTTCCCAACATGCATTTCATAGTAAATAAGAATATTTTACTTCGTTGAATTTTACTGCCCCAGTGGTTAATTGTGGGACCCATGTCATCACATGCCTTTTGTTTTCTCGTTGAATACAATGTTTCACTAAACTAGCCGTAAATAAAGCTTGATATTCATGTTCGACATTTGTCATTCAATGGTCAATCATTCTGAATTAAACTTTTTTGAGACGAATGAGTGTCTTACGAAATGCTCAGTAGTCAAATTTTTGTATTTCATATGTGAAAATATAATCAATTTTTTCTATGTCCCTAATAAGTACTCATAAGATGTCAGTACTCAAACTAAGTGTCCAAACATTCAAATGTTGCCGTTTTTAAATCAGAAAATTTGGTATGCAATTATAAAGATCTGTAGCGCGTATTGGTGAAAATTGAATTCATTTTCTTACGAAAGAAAATCTGGTGCTAATGAATGCTCTTATATTTAGAACAATCAATTTCCAAACACATTTCTCTTTCATCACATAGGAAAGCAGATCCAGATATAATCCTAAACTCGGATTCGTTTGGAAATTCCGTATTCACATAAATCACTTTTCTCATTCGCAGGCATTTGTCGCAGAGCGCTTTTGAAGCCGTTCTTTTACGTTACCACGGGAAGAAAACGATAATATTGGCACTCATTTTTGAGGCCAAGAATTGCTGTCGCAAGTGTCGCTCTGAAACCCTCCGACTTTCCGACATCCTCTCTACAGTCTCGAGTTCGCCCCTTTGAATATTTTTGCGCCTAGAAATAAAAATCCATTTGGGAGAAAGACCAATTTTGGTTCTGATTCATGCAGAGCGTGTGGCGCTCAGGAAAGGCTACAAACTGTCAGGAAACAGAATACAATGCATTCAAAAGGGTTGAGGTTGGTTCAAGAAAAGTTATTTTTAGCTTACTCTTGTTTGCACATCTAGTCGTTGCATTCTCCATATTGTTGAAGATAGAACTTGTGTGTTCAATTCACATAAAATAATATAAAGAACTGATGCGAAACTAAATTGCCAGCTCAAGAAATAGGAAGTGACTTTTGATTTGCGATGTGACAACCAATTTTCTCCCTCGTATTGCGCATCTTTAAAATCTACACTAAGTGGCTGAACAGGTTAAATGACAACTTAAATGATATGTCTAAGATTACGGTGCGACTTTCTTTTACACTGCTTGCTTTAAGCGGACCAAAACAACAGGAAGTGATCATAGCCTGCCAAGTTAGAACATTGGGTCGGTTTGCTTGGAAAGCTTTGGAATGGGGAAAGGGAAAGTAGCTGGCCTCCAGAGTTTGGGCCTTAAATTCGTGCTCGGGGTCTTCTTCTTGACACTGATATCTCATTCTCCGCGAAAAGAATCTATAGCTTAGCATTCCGAAAAAGAACTCTGGCTAAAATGCCTTTGGACGCATAAAATTGGCGCCATAGCAATCGTTGCGAAATGGGTAAAGTGAACAAAGTTTTTGGTAAGCTCGGGTAAAGTTTTTCTTAATGGAATGAAAGCTGGAAACTCGGCCTCGGTGGTTTCTAGCTCTTCTAGGCACGCATTTCATTATCTGGAGTCAAGGCTTTTAGGACAATAAACATTTCTTTTAAAGTGAACTTGCACATGCAATAAGCGCGGGAAGCATTGCAAGAGAAATATGACCTTACTTATAAAAGTGCATCTTTACAGCGTCTTGTTTACTATGTAACTAAAAATCTGAAACAGATGTGCTTCTAGTGATGAAAAGATTTTATTTCTTTCATAAGAAATTACGATCAAGTATGGGTTTCTCTTATAAACAGACATCGTGATTTTCGTGCTTCTTAAACTTAAAGATATCAATTTTAAAAACAGTCTGTCGAGTTAGCACTAAATTTCAGAAAATAATAATATAACATTTGAACGATGCTTAGTGGAATGAATACCATGCTTGGTTCATAATGAGAGCAAGAACAGTGCAAAACGAATATATTTCACAATTCACATGCATAATTTTTTCGTTTTACCTTGCGTATCGGCTGAAATAAAATCAACTTCAACAGATATGTTGCCGGACATGAAGAAAATATTCGTGTAATATTACTTTATAAACCGACTGATACAATTTTGAAAGTCTTTGATCTCATCATTGTTTCTAATTTATTTCCAGAGTGTAACGTCAGTCATCCAGTAACAAACTAGGAAACTCTTCCGAGGAATTTCCCACTCATAGTATCCATTTTTCAAACGCTAATGGAGCAGTTAATGGGTGAAGAAGACATCGAGAATGCCTCAGAATATCATTTTCAAGTTAGATCTCGTATGGGAGTTTAGACATAAATGTGTTCCGTCTACTGGGAAATCACGACTTTGCTTTCGAAGCCAACGGAGCTGACGACCAAAAAATGACTCGGATCACAAACCCAAAAGAAAATTCTCGCTCGCCGATTAATTCTGAAGGAAGCGTGGAAACGTTCGAGCTGGCAATGAATATTCAGAGTTCTGAAAATTTGTATTTTTCTTTTGATTGCCATCCATACAGGTAAAAAAGAGTTTATTTATGTTGAAGCAAACGTTGGTGTATTATAAAGTGATTTTCCTATGCTGAAATTTAGCTTCTAGAAGCTCAGAAAAGGATTTAACCGAACGAATTAGTGAGTATGCTCGTAAATTCGCAATTTACTTCTAAATTACCTTGGATGAAAATTAGAATTTTACATTAAGGTTTTGAAAGGAGCTTACAAGCGGAAACATTAAACATTCATACTGCTGCTCAGGATCAAGTCCGTGCCATAAGGCGAGCTCATATATGAAAGTATGAATTTTATATAAATTTACTTACAGAGAAGGCATGAGATCGTATCCGTTGTTGAAGCATCTACACGTTAGAGGCTAAAAATGTTTCATTTCCTGGGATTTTGTCGGAATTTGTTCGAATTTTTGAAGTAGATGTGGGAATTGGATCTTATGAGGGAATCAGCATCTTATGAGGAAACTGGGCTCTTATGAGGGAATCAGCATCTTATGAGAGAATTGGGATCTTATGAGGGAAGCAGCATCTTATGAGGAAACTGGGCTCTTATGAGGGAATCAGCATCTTATGAGGGAAGTAGGATCTTATGTGGGAATCAGCATCTTATGAAAGAAATGAGATCTTGTGAGGAAATCAGCATCTTTTGAGGGAACTGGGACGATATGAGAGAATCAGAATCTTATGAGGGAACTTGAATCTTATAAGGAAGTTTCTATTTTAGGAGGAAACTGGGATCTTATGAGGGAATTGGTCTCTTATAAGGGAATTGGTCTCTTATAAGGGAATTGGCATTTTATAAGAGAATTGTCATCTTGTGAGAGAATTGGTATCCTGTGAGGGAATTCAAAAGTTGAGACTGAATACGTGTGCGTGTGACTGAATCAGTTACCAGTATTTATGTGCAACATGTGTGTACGGTGAAAATTCAACGTTGTTGTGTTCGAACCAGCTTTCGATGAAAAGATTTCTACTATAGAAGAAGCCCCAGATTTTTCTTGCTTTTGTGTGTGGTTGTTGCATGATGCAAGAAATGCTAGGCCTGCTATCATGGCGACTGCTTAGTCGTAATGATGGTAGTTGTGAAGCAATGGTAGTAGTCGTCAGATCAATGATATTACAGGTTTTCTTAGCTACTCCATCGTCCAGAATGATTTACTTCCAATCAGGACCAATTTTCTTACCTACAGAGCATCAAAAACTTGTTTATTTGGATCATTCATTTTTGTCAACGGAAAGTAAGATGGAAAATCGAAGAATGAACTACTCTCACACTGGTGAGAAGTATGTGTATTCTATATATAACAACAAATAATCTACATGCCCGAAAGCGATACACAAAGTTGTTTGCGCTCGTACCTTTTGATACTTCACGCCCACATTCAATTTGAGTTTAGACTGCAGTACGAAACAAACGTTCACGTCTTCACAACAGGGTCGGCTTGATTTACCTCCTCGATCAAATACAAAGGCGTGAATACAATTGACAAACACGAGGCCTACCAATACACAACCAGCACATCCTTCCGCTTCCTCATAAGTTACATCAGCGTCGGTGCACTAATGCTTAACCTGATTATTGTCTCCTGCGAGCCCGAGTAAATATCGTGCCAGGGTTGCCAAGACTCTTGCATTAAAGCTCGCTTGTGAGAAGCTCATTAGGTTTCCTCGAGACTCGGAAGACAACACTGCTTGCACAAACGACTCAGGACTTCTCTAGGGGCTGACATAGCGGCCAAATGTGACTGCTGAGAGCGGCGTGAATGAGCAGCTGGGTCTGAAAAGTTGAGGTAAAATAAAACACTAGTTGGGTAGAGGAACTGTGCTGTCGTTATGTTGGGAGCTGTGCTGATATAACTGGCGCCTGAAGCAAGGAATTAGCGAACTAATTAAATCGTGAGAGAGAACTTGCAGAGGAGGTTGAAGGGTCTGAAATCATAGCTGGCTTTAAGGAGTTTCTTAAACTCAGTTTGGAGTTTAGGCGCGTTGATTTTACAATTGATAAAAACTTGAAAGTATAAAATAGAGATTTAAAGGTTGTTAATGACACTGATTCTAAGAATAAATCAAGTTAAAGTAGACTAAAATTCTGTCAAAAAGTAAAAGTTCTAAGATACGTATTGTATTTACAATAAAAAGAAGTTACAAAAATGATGATAGCTTTTTATGAACCGTATATATATACTTTAAAATTCTGTTTCCAATAATTCCTTGAATTGACTCGGTTCATCATTCTAGGATGTCATATGTATCCTCATTTGATGTTTTTTCGACATTAGGAGAGTAAAATCTTCGTATATAATGAAAGATTTTACGAAGGCTGCATCTGCAGTGCTCAGCTCAATGCTTCACCTCCCCAGTTGAAAGATAAATTCGAAATAAGGTCTGTGAATAGATGAAAAAAAATGAAGTGCCTGTACATCAAATGTTTCCCCAAAGTAAATATATTTGGCAAATCCTTCTAAAGAAATAAAACACAAACAAAAAAATGGGATGTGGAATCTGGGCAAAAATGAAAGTTCTGTCAGCATAACAAGGAAGATATTCTTACCCTTATATTACGAGAAAAATTAATTGAAGAAGCTAGGAACAAACATGACCACAGGATCAATAGAATAGAATATGGCAACAGGAAAAAACCATTTTGTTCATTCATGGGTTAGAACTTAAGTCCCATGCGGTTTAAAGTTAAAGCATCAATCATGCACAAATTTTAGTCTCATAAATTCACCTCAATTATGTATACACGGGCCCCAGGCGTTAAGAAGAATAGGAGGAAAAAGAGTAGGGATTGTCATATTCTCAGTCATCTATTTTTACGTAGCAATTCCTGACTCGCACTACATCATCGTCTAGCAGGTAGCTTTATATATTTTTTGCTGAATATATTCTCAAAAGTACAGAAATTTCAGCCCCAAAATGTGTGGGTATCCCTGTGTTCAATTGGTTTGTGACAAAGGGTGTTAGGATACATGCATCCCCTTAGGCCTTCACAGCCAAGCTGTGAATTGTCAGAGAGATTGAATGGGACTCAGCTTCTATAGCGCCCCAGACAATGTCTGTGCACCAAATTAGTGGTGCCATCCGTTGGGAACTGTAGAAGCAGCTCCAGGGGACCTTACTGCTTAGAGTTAGGGACAGAAGCAAGAAGAGCTCGGATCTTGAAGATAGTGTTGATGAGAAGCGCATTCTAAGGGAAGAAGAAGTAAGGGGAAGAACCGTGATACCTCGAGTTAGAATTAGGAGCGATGGAATCTTGAATCTCACAGATAGTAATGATGAAAAGTTCATTTTAAAAAGAAAGTGTGCTGTAGGAGAAATAAATTATACACGTAGAGTTGGGGAAGAAATGTGCTCGGGGAACATCTGGCGTTAGACGTCGTCCTTCATCAGCGCACTCAAACGAGTCGTCCGTAACCCGTAGACTAAAAATTATTTATCGCAGGTAACTTAAAGAATATGAATAACAAAAAAATATTGATATCATTTATAACACACTTCCTTATAACATACTTCTGCATTTCTCTTAGGTATAGGAGAATTAGAGTTTTAATAATACAAAATACTCGTAAATAGCTCACATTTTCATCCTCAGTCAATTTTTAGGTATAAATTGAGCTCTGTGGTCTCATTGCTGCAAATTTATCAAAAACAGGTAATCTTTTTTTCGTAGAGTTTACAAATTCTGTTCCTCATTTCCTGCAGTCTGTTGGATTATTTTTAGAAAGTTGGGCCCCTCAAACATCAAATACGGGGGTAAGTTTTATAAAAAACTTTTTCCATGTTGCTTCTCAGTTCTGATGCTACTGGAGTATGGGTCGCCGACAGAGATGTACGCTCGAATTTAATTTTCAGAAGTGCTTGCGAGATGATTTCACTAAACCATGATTACATTTATGGAGAAGTCATCCGAGAAATCAATTATTTTTAGAGCGGACTTGATGCACCCCAATTGTGTCCAATTATCTCTATAGTGATCTCTTCTATAGTCAATTGCAAATGACTGTTCTTTTTGAGGGTTCTTTCACCTGAAACAAGTTGCATTCGACTGCCTGTGCGAACGATAAAACTTTCATTAGACAGGATTGAATTCGTAAAAAGCGTTAAATTCCAGGAATATATGTTCAAACAATGGATTTTATGAATAAGTTATGAAATTTACAATAACCCTAGAATTAGAACCATCTATTTCAGGAGCTTGGAAAGCGTGGTAACTATTTAGAAAATCACCCCAAGTTAGCGTTCGACGGTTAAAAGTACACAAGCGGAATCATATTGCATTTCATCCTTTAGATTACAAAACTGATGTTTGTGGGTGATTTTCTGGTCTCTTTGTTTAAATAATGACACAATTTTTTGCACAATTTAATTCAACTCTGCAAGATTGTGGATCAGATTTCTGCCACCTAGAAATTCAATGACGTCTGTCAGCTTACACAGTCAAACAATTTTTTGCTACTTGGTGACTCAGGCAACATCCCATTCTGCATTTTAATTATTTACATATCAGTGCTAATATCCATTCATGCATATCCTGACTTTTTGTTCGAAAAACCCGTTAATGTTAAACATCATGGGCTCATAAAATGTACGTTTAAAGAGGTTTTTCTCTCCTCATACTTGTAAATATCATATGAGTATTTTGGGGGATTTTGTAATTGCTGTTCGAGACATAAGTATGAAAACTATGCTCTGTTGCAGCATGCTGAACATATCAATAAAATAAGTGAAGTTCGTTACGGTAATTTCTGCTTGGCTATTTGGCCAAACAAATACCGAAAGTTTTAGTGGTACTCGTTAGAGCCCATGTACTCCAACACACATATGTGAAGCACAATACTGATCTATTTGTACACAAAAGCACATTTTTAATGAGTTCAGCTACGAAATTGAAGAAAACAGTTCTTATTAGGCAGTTATTTGTGAAAATATTATGGAGTTTTAGCATCTAAAAAGTTTTGAGAATAAAATTATGAGATCATCGTCGTCTTTCACCGAAGGCAAAAGAATGCTAGTGAAAAAACAGTTTTCAAACTATTGTAATGGAGGTAACAAAAAGTTTTCGCTTTTAAAATTCCTGGGAAAACTTTCTGGAATTCTAGACGGAAAGTTATCATCACTGTAACAGTATCTTGAAACTCACAACTTGGTGCTGTAATGTAGATACGGTGAAACGAAGACTATTTGCCTATGTTTGAAAAAAACTTAAATGTATATTCATATTAATTTCATCGTACAAAAACATATAAAGAAAAACTCCGGCATAATCTCTAAAATGTAGGCTTTTTAAGCGTAGAGGTCCTTAAACTGTCACGTTTAGTTGAAATGTGAGCATTTTAAGAAGATAAACAACAATATTTACCCCAATTCAGCTGTGACTTTAGTGTTAGTTGAAAAACAGCTCAGTATTACTGTTTCGAGCAGTACCACTAACACGACAGTAGTAATAGTAGTAAAAGAAATACATCATGGTTTTTGTTCCATAGATCGGGTAACAATTGTTTTACTTCAATATTAAAGTAGAAATTTAAAACGTCGATACTAAGAATATTCACTCCCATAATTTTTTGTGAATGATTTACGTTTTTAAATGCTCAATTTTAACAAAACATAACTGGAGGTCACTCAAGGCTAATAATATAACGATGTTAAGAAATAAGTATTCAGTATTCTATGTATTTTGCCAATTAGTGAGATACTATAATCGAACTGTAAGTATTTTTCATTGTTTTTCTGTATAATTTAAATTACTTACGTCACAGATGACATAATGAACATACGAGTAAACTGGTCTATCTAAACTAATGAACATATCTTATCAGGTGTTTTTATGTGATAAACTTATGACATCTAAAATGAATGCAATTCGACGACGTTTAAAATGTTTATCAAGAGAAATGATTAAGAAATTACTCATGCTACATTAACAGTTCTCAGAGTTTCACGTGTCAGGGTTAGAACGACGAGACTTGTCTCGTTGACTCTCATCAATTGAAAAAGTACTACTACTCTTTGAAGCACATGAGCTTACTGTGACGGAAAGTTGAAACCCTGAAAATTTCACTGCGTGTGCCTTTACGTACGAAGGGATAAAAAGTATGGTTCATGACGAGAGGAAAACAAATTTCCTCGAACGGCAAGTTTATTTGAAGAAATTTCCTGTTCCTGAAGAATATCCCAAGCTACGACCTATTTTAGTCGTCGGTGTAATTTAAGGTGAATAACTCCAGAAAACTTGAACGAAACTGTAAGGTACGAGGGAAGAGTTTTTCTTCATTCAAGATTAATGTTTCATTTTTCTTACAAACACGAATAATACCATAAAATAACCGTGCGAACATTTTACTATGCGCGGCTTTAACTTGTGTTCTATTAGCTAACAAACTTGGACTCAAGAAACTTCTAGGCTGAAGAGCAAAGTAAAGAATCACGCGAAAACATTCAACATGAACGACAATGTCGGAGAACGCACGACACGGAAGAGCAACATCCGTAGATTTAGTTTCCGAGATCTCTGTTTGTCTTCACTGGAATGAGACTCCTTAGGGAAATAAAGAGAAATCCAGGGGACTGAAGGGATGTACCAGAGTGCACAGGTGCTTGAGAGACCATAAAAACATGGAAGTGATGCATGACGAATTATCATGCAATGTAATTACAAAACATTGCTTACCGATCAAGCCAGGCGGTATTGTTTTGGTCACTTGTTTGAGGTCATTTAATGACTCGCCCGTGCCCAGGAAGTTTGCTTAGCATATGATGACACTGAAATATGAAAACTTGGGACGGTAAAGAAACAATAGTAAATCAATCATGGCAGTGTGTAGTGCTATGACATGCCGCAGCAACTTATGTACGAAAAATACAGTGCATGTTAAAAAATATGCATATATGTCAAAAGAAAGCTCTTTTTAGCTCGATTGTTGAAGCACTCGAAATAAGGACTGTGAGAAATGAGCGGTTGAATTCAATGAAAGGAAGATATTTTTTTGAAATGTGTAGTAAAATGATATTGATTTATAGGATAACTTTGCGCAATCAATCTTTAACGTTATGTCTTATTGATTTTTCGACCTATTTTATTATGATTAATTCAATCCCACAGACATAGCAAACTAATGAAGTAAAAAGAGTCAATATATGTCAGGAAATAATTCAATTGTGAGATTTGAGAATTTTCCATTATTTTTATTTGTTTGCTAAGACGAAGTGTACTAGCCAAAACATGACTCAGTTGTTAAAGGAACTCAATATTCGCTGGTCTACGAACTAATTGTTTACTCAGTTGTGTATATAAAAATATGGGTTAGAAAACAAAGATATATGTTAAGGATCCCTTTTTCAAAGAAGAGTTAACGGCTGGAAATATGCCTGTCGAATGAATGTTTCTTGTTTTAAAAGTGAGACTGCTGCATTCTGTCCTATGTTCGGGGTACTAAATAATGTAGGACTAAGTTATGTAGTACAAAAATATTCACTACCATAAAGATGGAGTAAATAAGTCATAGTTAAATTTCTCCAATCTATATAAATTGTTAGTTTGTTAGTTTCTTGTATTTATCCATAATCCAAACCATAGTGTTATAAAATTATACATTACTTCAACCTATAAGACAATTCTGCGTGCGTGTCTGTGAGTGATTGAAGGCGCGCATTAGGATGTAGTTTTGAAAGTCGAACGGGATTTCAGTATTGAAGAGGGAGTCTGAATATTCTGAAATTAGTGCTGTTAAAAAATGAGTCTTTTTACGTCCATTCTTGTCTCAATATTCCTCGTGAGATTCATAGTGATGATGTATTATAGTTCTTTGAAGTGTGTTTTTCACTTTTTCATTCCAACATTTAAAGTGACTTGTCTTATTTATTTTCACTAGTGTTCATTTCTAAGACTGAGAATTCTCTGAAAATATTCATTGATATCCATGTTTGAAATACATAAAGTTACATGGGTATTAACGACATTCAACAACATTAGTTGTACAACGTCAAGTCATTTCAGGTCGTAGTATAAAATTAAACTCACAAATTCGTCTCCAGCAAGAACTGTGGAAGTTGATGCCTTAAAAACTGTTCTGCCTTGTCACCATAAAGTGTTCCCAATTTCACAAGTTAAAACCTTTGCATTTGCAAGGCCAAGTTTGCTCGTACTCTTTTTTCTTCTTCTTCTTATTTTTTGAAGCACTCGAGAGATATGCGCAGTATTTGCATAGCAATAACGTGCTGCAAAGAAGCCACGGGCAGTAACCTGGTGGACAACAACTCCCCTGAGATGGCTTCTGCTTCCTGCGTGCACATTTTCTCGTATCCAAGCCAAATTTTGTCGTCAAAAACAGGCAAAAATCCCTCTTGCTTGCATTTTTTTGTATATAGAATAAAGGATTTTGTAAAGAAATGGGAATGACCTAATCGAGAAATTTTCCACAGTCTGAAGACAATAAATATATTTGCAAGGAAAATGAGAGGAGTTGATTTTAGAGTACATTTGTCAATGATTACATTTTTTCACAAAGAGTAATGAGAAAAGCCGTCTACATCAGCGCTTTCTTCCGTATAGGAACACCTTTCGTTGCTCAAAATGAACGAGTTATTATCATTGTCCAAACAATTTATATCCCCCATGCGCACAAGAAAGCGTCGAAACAAGAAATGAAAAGCACATGGAAGATTTAGTTTCCTTGCTGCAAAAAAGTCCACCACCAGGAGTAAGCAATATTTCTTTTCTCTTCTGTCTCCAGCGCAAATATTATCGTGTGCTCGATAGTTTTTTATTTTCCTTAGTTTGTGAGTTTATTTATTATAGAAACTGAGAAAAATGTTATTTTATCGCAGTAAAGTAGGAATTTTTTCCTAGCTCGAATGTTTTCCAAAATTATAGGCGTATATATATATATTCACTTTCTTTCCTCATACTTCAATAATGTTAGCTGTTTTCATTTTCATATAAAAATCAAGCATTTGCACTTTTTAATATTAAGTTTTTCATGGCACATGCGTTCATACTTTTGTGTATCATTCCTACGAATTATTTCATTCTGCACAAAAGGTAGTAAAGGCGAGCAATAAATTTCAGCAAAATTTGTTCTCGTTACATGAAAAAGTCTCCGACTAACATGAGTTTTCGTCTTCAAACACACACAAGGCGAGTTGCCTAATGTCTCAAGCCACGCAGAAGGAAGAGTGCATTCGATGAAAGAACGAAACACAGAAGACAAAGACTCGGAGAAAAGGAAAGACAGGAACAATTTCGAGACTGAAGTTTTGTGTTGAAGTTTGTCTAGCACGCAGCGGGGCGATGCTTTCTTCGTCGGTGACGCGGACCAAAGTTTCATACTTGACAGACGTTGTCCATCATAGTTTGCTGAGATGCTGTACGAGTTGCTCCACTCGTTGGGTACTTGGATTTATTTTTTAACACCCTGCCAATCTCTCATCTTTGTTTTTAGTGTGGGACAAATTCTGTAAAGGAACTTTTGCATGCAGTAGCAGAGGAAAAGCGAAGTGGTTCGGAGTAAATGTAAACGGGAAAAGAACAGATAGAAGGGAGAAGTTTGGAATTAATATGTTTCACTTCGGGAAAAACAAGGATGAGAGGATTACATATTATAGTATGTATGAACAATAGGTATTGTGATTGTGGAAATTTGCATGTGTGTAAGAATGTGAAGTGAGAGAGTCTGCGTATTTGTATGTACTGTTGGTAGTCGTGTGTGTGGGTGCACGACTGTATGTGTATGGGAATTTATGTTCGGTAGCATGTGTTTGTACGTGTATAAGTGCACTTATTATTCTCTGTATGGGAAAGGTATAGATGTGTGGCAGTGTGTGTAGGAGTTTCAGTGAATAGTGTGTTTTAGAGTTTGTACATAGATACGTGTTATAACGTTAGTATTTAGGGTAGTGTGTATGTGTATGTGCGTATGTATGTGCGTGTGCACATATGTGAGTGAGTGATTAAAAATGGGAATGTGTGTTTGTGTATGAACGTGGGTGTGAAAATATGAGTGTGTTATGTGAGTGATGTTGTGTGAGTGGGATTGTACTTCAGTTGTAAAATTATGAGCAGGTGAGCATACGAGTGCGTGCGCGTGAGTTGACATGGTTGTACATTGGTAATTAATGTGCCAACAAAAGCGTATTTGATTCCAGAAATAGAAATCGCACTAGGAATCAAAATGGAAACTAAAATTAAAATTCGACTTGGCTTTAAATATTGAATTTTAAGATCTGGGATTAAATTTTTTTATGTTCCTTATAGAATATTGTGTTGTTTTTAAAGTTCTCTTGTGTAAAAAGTTTTTATTTTCTAAATATGATTTTTCTGCCTCATTTTGTTTCAGGTAAAGCAGACGGCGACATTATTTTCCATTACAAATAAACCCGAACTGCACTGAAATTTTTATTTGAAGTCTAAGTAGGCTCCTCACGTAAAAAAGAATCTGTTTGTTGTATTGGACAAACACAAGTTATTGACAATGACTTGTGTTTTTCTCATTATATGTGCTGATTAATGAATAATTTCTTTATTCATAATGACTGATTCCAACTAACCTCGAATTTTGTTTGTATCTTATAATACATTTCAGCTGAGCTTTAATTTCAATTTTAAGGTCTTATGAATCATGTCAACTTTTTTCAATCTGAAAAAAAATAAAAGTCTCACTCGACATCAATTCATTTGTGTTGTGTTGTCCCAACTTTATTTTTCACTTCTATTCCAGCTCATTCTGAACTCATTTGCGCACTTTTACTTTCACCTAATGTAATAAGGCAACCTGAGATGAGGCTTCACTTTCCCTCATCATATCCTGTCCCCGAAAAAGGACTTTAATTTCGTTTTTTATTTTATGAATATTGCAATAAAAATTCATGCACCAAAATGAAACGTATGTCTGTTTCAAAATCTTCAATTCTGACAAGCGTATGACGATTTTTAATTGCAGTTAGAACTTTTAAAAATAGTGTAAATTTTTCAATTTTCGTAGAATTTTGCTGAGAATAAAGCTTAGAAAATAATAATTCCTGTTTTGAATTTCATTCATGAAGGACATACAGTGCCTTTCTTCTTCCCCGCTCGACCTCATTTCACTAAACATATAAAAAAATATGGCGCTTTGCTCCAAATTAAATTTCCCAACAACATATGAAGGTACTCTTCTCGTCAAGCTCTGAGCTGACCTTCATTTTGAGGTAATGCCAAGTAATAATAACAGAGGTACTTGACACGTACAAGCTCGAGCTTTACGCTCAATAAAGACTGTATCACAGGCACGTGCGTGTAAGTCTGCCGTTACTGTTCGTTACTTTTACCGGCCGTGAGAGTGTGTACTGGAGATCTAATGTTAGAGCTGAGAGAGACAGAGTTGGGTCACACATATGGTCAAAAGCTCATTTCTTACCTTGGTAGATTGAGTCAAGAGTCTAGGACTGAGAGTTGAAAATTATCCTTCTTAGACCCAAACAGGAATGAATTCTGATAATTTCCGTGGTAACTTGCATACTTCACTAACGCTGTATACACTTTGATTATCTGAAATGTTGGTCAAGTAGTTTGAATATATGTTTTCTAAGGAAGCCAATAATTTTCTTGTGTTCAGCTCAAGCGTTGCTTGTGTTGACTTGCTAATAAAAAATATTTGTGTTAGATATAATAAGAAGAGAATAGAGAATGACAACAGGAACGAGCTGTTTGATCCATTTTAGGGATCTTATCCCAGTCCTATGCCGTCGAGCGTAAAACAGCATAAAATGAATCACATATATGAATATATGTATGTGTGGGTTTTGCGTTTTTATATATAATTTCATTTAAAGTTATAATCTTTGTATGACTTAGCACTGAATTGCAGTCCTAGGGGAAAAAAGCGAAGGATTTTTTTCGTTTCAGTCCCAAATCAATAGTTATATTAATCTTAACTATGAAAGTATGTGCACATCTTGGGAAAAATTATCATTTTTCACTATTGTTTGACACTATCTGGTGACAAACAATAATTTGACCATTTGCTTATCCATACCATAGAACATGTAAGTAACTCGTATCTATTTGCGGACATAAAAATGATTCTGGTTTTCATTTTGAGTTAAACTGTCGCTGTAAAATTGTGATTCGAAAAGTTTTTTCAAACGCTCAAAGATTTTTGATGCATCCAAATAGTCTAACTATTCACTAAATACGACTGCCGATCTTCTAGTCACAGTTTTTAGTTTTTAATCTAGGTAGAACGTCAACGAAGAAGCACAACTGGGTATACCACTTCTCTCAGTGATTCTTTTTCATCCGATGGTAGAGAAAAAAAAAACATTATTTGAATTGGTGCATCATTTAGAAATAATAGAGAAGACCGCCCTTGTATAATTAATTTAGTAATAATGTGATGGGTCATGTATGATAAATAACTTATTCTGCACCCCAGGAGAAGACATATCAGGAGCATCTATGCGCCACTGCGTCATGTTTGTCCTGTTGCGTCGTCACGCAAACTCAGAGCAGTAAAATTCACTGTTGAGCTAATACAGAAACCTCTTTCATGTACGCTTTCATATCATGTTGTCGTGTTTGAATATAGAACTAAATGAATGAAGATGCTTAAATGTTGCAATTCCGAGTTTAATAATTATTTTGAAGAAATGCAAGCATCCCATTAGTTATGAATGCTGGTCAGCATATGAGCTGAATTTGAATGATAAGCAGCTTGTGTGCGTTGCTCTCAGATCATCACTGCATAATGTTATCCTTGAATTCACTGGTGTAAGCTGATCTTCATTGAAATAGGAGGGGAAATTACTCGGCATAATCTTC
The DNA here is from genome assembly GCA_006783055.1 of Trinorchestia longiramus. NCBI lineage: Eukaryota > Metazoa > Arthropoda > Malacostraca > Amphipoda > Talitridae > Trinorchestia > Trinorchestia longiramus. The sequence continues at coordinate 353,954 of VCRD01000218.1, forward strand.
AGTCATGATTTACCCAATTCTTAACGGTGAAAAACATACTTCCTTAATATTAAATTCGACTGGCTTGAGAAGTATCATTCCAGTTTCTTCTTGCAGAATACATGCAGTAGTTTTTATTGCAAGAGATTCCGTGTTTATTCATTAGCTCATTTGCTGTAACTACAGGCAACCTTCATTTTGCCTGACTAAATAGATATAAAAATTCATGTTATGAAACATTCAGATATCAAAATGTCTTCTACCTCCACACCTCGTAACACCAGCTGTGCATTTTCTTAATAAATCAAATAAAAAAGTTTTCACACGTCTTTACTCTTCAAATTGAGAGTATTTTCATGGAACGCGAACACACGTGTCATATTATTACATGTACTTTAACCCTTCTCTAGCAGTAGAACATGTACACAGCACATTGGACGAGCATCTTTTCCCTGTTGATTTGTCGCCTTAGATTTTACTGGAAGTTTCAGTGTCGCATGTGGAGATGCCACTGTCGTGTAGCTAGAGTGTAGCAGTGCCATTTGCAGGTGGCGCCAATGTCGTTCGGGTTGGCTTGTTTTGCAGCCCTGTTGCAGATAGATGTAGGAACGATAGTCCAGGACTATGCATGGCCTAGAGTCATGGCATTCTAAATGAGGCTCGTGCACTAAATTCTAGGATCCAAGAAGCACATTTGCCAATGGAAGGAGGAAATGGTGGCAGATTCCGTGAAAGCACCTGACAGACAACGATGGGGTGATCTATACTGCATCCTCGCTGGACCTGGAAATGCTGATTTTGTGGGACCTATGGGACTTCATTTTTTAACACGTTTTCTGCGATTTCCTTGCCGGTGCAAATCTTTACTTTGTACACATAATCACTAAAAGACTTGGAAAAAATTACAGAACCTAACCTAAGTGACCCATCGGTGGGTCCCATCGCAGGAAACGTGTTAAGGGCAGGAAAGAAAGAATATCACTTGTATAATAGAACGCGTTTTTATTTAGGAATGAATATGAAGGTTAATGTGGTTTTCATTTGTTTTACTTATTTTTTGACAGGAAAGAAAAAACACGACTTGTATAATGGGACGCTTTTTTATTTAAGAATGAATGTTTAGGTTGATGTTATTTTTACTTATTTTAATGGATTTACTACTATTGTGTTGATGAATATGTTGAAAGTGCAAGATATTATGAGACATCAATCAAACGTAATTATAATTCTGAGTTATCTAAAGGGAAATGTTTGAATATACTATTATTCTATTTATTTGGGTTGTAAAATAAACGCCGTTAATAAATACCAGTTGATGCAAATTTCTACACAAATGCATACAAAAGTATTCAGCCACAGAGGATGAGTTTTGAATTTTAATTAAGGCTGAAAATAATCTTTTGCATCACGAGGCAGTAGCTTTCATACTTATAATAGCTATGATTGACAGTGATGAGTGCAGAGAAAAATATACGATAGTTCATCTTTATTAAATGAATGAAAGATTCACGCAGTATCATTTATAAAAGTATGAGGTGCCTCGATCAAATACCAATTGAATAACAGCGTAAGCGCATAAGGATTTAAATGAGTAGTATATTTTACTTAAAAGAAACGCAGTGGCGAAGTGGAAGTATGAAACACACACATTATAAAATACAAATAGTTGGGTTGTTAGTCTAGGGAAATTACGCCTGAGATTCAAGCACAAAAATGTCAGTTTTTAGGAGATGCAGTATCTATGCATAACTCATGTGATCGCACAGAGTACGAAAATTCCAGTTCTAACGGATCACGTTTTGCAATTTTTGGGAATTTTAGTCCTAATATGCAAAACTGATTTCTATCACACACGATGAACCCTGAAAACATGTAAATGTTTTATACGCGAATACAAATGTATTTTTTATTTGTTCTTTGACCCTAACATAAGTAATTACGTTGTTGCACGCTTCTAGAACATATATTTTTAGATTTTATTTATTAAGTGTGAGTTTTGTATGAATATTATTAGAAAAGATATCTAAAAATGTGTAACAAAATTCGTTCACAATTACAAAAGTCTCGTATACGTAATAAAAATAAGATTTTTAATGAAATGGAATATTAACACACTGATTTACTGGATAATATTTTTTAATTTACTGAAACTTCTCTACGTTCAATAGGCATGTTAGAAAATGGCACATTATAATAGAGCCATACGTGATGTATGAGACAAAATCACGGAATAATAAATTACCATTTTGTTTGCTATTATCAACATTCATTGACGTAATACAGTTAGCATTATCTTGGCATTCTGAGTATCTTTTCATTTGTATTGGTGACGTACGCTGCATGAATACAAAAGGAGTACAGTGTTGAAATTGATGGTTGAAAGTTATTTTGCATATTTGAAAAACCCTACACAAACACATGTGCAATTTTACTTCTTCCCATTTTTTATTTTGCGTTTGTTCAAGAACTAAACAAAGCGAAACAGTGTCTTTACAACTTATACCCACCAGCTATGGCCTACCTTGTTAACAAAGAGACATTCAAATTGTTTTACTTGCAGATATTGTTTGAAACAGAACTATAAAACCGTCTCGTTTCGCTCGATGGACGAACTTGCAAAATAAATATAGGATTTGAACTTTCAGTCGTATAGATGAACAAAGTAAGAAATCTTTTATGGGATTGATAGAAAATAGATTTAGATCATTTTCATCCAACACGTACGACTAGATATGACTATTTTTTTTCAAATCTAACATTTCCTCGTGCTACCTGCTTTGAAAAAGTTATGCATAGAATTTTTGCTTTACCTTTGTCCCCCAACGTTCAGTTCTTCTGCTCTTACGAAGGTTCAACCTCAATACATTCTTTTAGTCTGTCCTTCTCCAACACGGACATTGGTTTATCATTTGGTGAATTGTTTGTATTGGATTGAAATTGTATGCCCACAATCTGATAGGCCTATTCATTGTAAAGGTATGCTATTATTTTCATTGAATATTGATACAAGTGTTTTCAAAACAGCACTAATAAACGACTAAATATCTAAATGTCTAAACTATATGAAAAAATTATTTGGTATACACTAATTTCACTATGAATGAATGTAAAAGTTCTTAAAAAGTACGTAGACATATGATTAATTTTAGTAATGAATTTGTTCCTTAATTAGGATCTGTTGAACGTCAAAATTTAAAAATTATGATTTCACAGTCAATATTAAAAGTATAAATGTCAGTACGTGCGTAGCTGAAGTTTTACAAGAAAGTAAATGTGTGTTGTAGTTTTTTGTTGTTTAACACTGAATTTTATTGTTCAGAAAGCTTAAAAATCCGGCTATTATTGGAGGCAGTTGTATAAATAAAAATAAGACAAAAACGCATAGGCTGATACTACGAAGAACGAAAATGTGTTACTAGAGCAAGGTTAAAGAATAGTCAGCAGGTAGAACGGTATAAAATATTCATACGGCGTTTATGCTGTATATGCAATGTCAAATTTATCTCTCAAATATCATACCGTTATATAATATTTGTTGCTAGTCGTACAAAAATATTAAAAAATGTTTCCCACTATTTAAGTTTGAACTCATGAATCTTATCACCAAAGCTAAGTTGAAGAAAGGGGCCAGATTCGTAATTACATGTCTTCCACTAACGAAAAGTATACGCCATGGGCCGTCCTTGATAAGCACAAGTGTTGGTATCATCTTTAAAAGCACTAGCTTATAAAGTTAGATAGTTATCAGGTCCATCGCGTGTTGCTATGTAAAGCCAATCGATGTGACTAAATTATGCAAGCTTTTTAAAACCTGTCTCAAACTGGTGTTTGTATTAGTCTTACAAAGCAGCAATTTAGCCAAAACACCTGGAAAAGTTTTCCTGTTTTAGCATAAATATTTCTTCTTTGGCTTGCAAGAGAGTCGAGTTATGCTCATTAGTTAAACAATTCATCATTACACGCAGGTTTTAAGAGGCGCATGTGCATGTATTGATACAAAGAAGGTAGAGGTGCAAGATATACAGTGAAGAATCAGCAAAAAATTGGAAAGCAGACTAGAGTTTGAAAACTGACTTGGTTTTCAGTTTCTGAACGGCATGCTAAAAAGTAACTGCAACAAGAAATCTTACGATAATTATTAGAGTAAAAAGCAGTGCAATTAAAAATTTTTGATTTCTAGTTATTCTGAGCTAAGCAAAGTCAGCGATTATGCATGGCTGTAAAATTTAGGAATAATATTAAGCGTATCAAGTGGATTTTCCGAAACACTAACGAGAATCGAAACTGCATGAAAATATGCGTTGTTTTCTCCGCTTATAAAGTTTAGTTTTACTTTTTCAATTAGTAACTTTTCTTAGAGGAGAATATGAATATCGAATAGAAGTGGTAATACCCCAAAGTGGAAGAGTTTAAAGACGAAAATATTCAAAATCTCAACGTATGAAAGGCCTTCAACTTCAGATTCCAGATGAGAACAAAAGCTGCAAGACTGCTGAAATTTGTATCCAGTTTTCATAAAGTTAAGCTACACATAATTTAAGGGAAGCTACATCGTGATAAAACCAATACGAATAAATTAATCGTTTTAGAAAAAATTGGTAGAAAAATATTTTTCTGCCCGGAGATCAGAGATAGTTTTTAAGCGATAATGCATGGCAAAAACACTTACTTGAGACTGAAAAACTGAGGTGGAGAACTGTTCCAATTACTATATTTGTTTGATGCATTTGTAGATTGCTGCTTGGTGTGAATTTTTTAAAACTTCAAGTGGCAGATCCTATAAATTGCTACATAACAGAATACCCCTTAAACAATGGAAAGAAAGTAGCTCAACTTCTTTTTGTTCAAATTTCAGAATTTTTGCACAACTTGGATAATGAAGCTTTAAGTATTCGATTACTTTTCATTACCATGATGAAAAATCCTTGAACGAGCCTTGTCAGATTACCTGACTCAAAGCTCATTATTTGTCGCTTATAAGACGAGATATTTTGAAAAAATTCTATTTCCAAAATGCTCAAATTCAGTAAAAATTTATTCATGATGGTTTATCATGTATTGCATTTCAGGAACAAAAAGTAAAATTCAGCGCTGTGTAAATTTGAATATGAAACATTAAAATCGTGTTTCATATTAAAATTGGTTGTATCCCATCATTTCAGAATAGTTTTGCATGGATCAACGAGCCAATTAACTGTTCTGAATTTAACTCCATATATCATTTAATTACTTTGAAGCCAAAAGTTACTCCACACGTACATAATTCTATCAAAAATTTTACAAACAACTTACTATTGCAAAAGTGAACATGCTATTTTACTACACAAGTTTAAGCCTTCACCCATAAATCAAGCATTTGTTTATTTTCGACTGATTTCAATTTTTTTAGAAGAATATAGTAGCATATGTACTTTGTCTTATTTATTCACTCAAAGATTTCGACATAAGAACGCTTTGGTAAGTGGGAGAATAGCGATTTGTCACAAGTGTAATGTATGCTGTTTGTATGCGTTGTTATACCACATACATTTATACCGTAAATATATATCGTATTATTCTATAGATATCTGGTAGAAGAGAGTATGCGTTTATACAGTAGTATTGGATGAATACTCACTGATAGAAAACATACATATTTTTGCTTAAATAGACTTCAACCGTTGGAAAGAAATATTTATTGTTGATGTAATAACCATTTGACCGCCACAAGAAAAGGAAATCCCTTCACGGTATTAATCTTAAAGTTATCATATAAGAAAAGCAAATATGTAAGCCGAATTAATCTTGAGATTATCACAATCCATGTGTGCTTATGTATGTGTTACATTTATTTTTAAATTATCACAAAAAAGGCAAAAAATGTGTAGGCCGAACTAATCTTGAGATTGTCCTAAAAAAATTAAAACATATGTGTGTGTGTCTTGTATTAATCTTGAGATTATCGCAAAAACGACATATAGGCGTGTGTTGTATTAATCTTGAGATTATAAAAAACAACATACGTGTGTGTTGTATTAAGATTATCACAAGAATGTCATACAAGTCTGCAGCATGAGCTATGGTAATACAGAATAAAGTTAGTGCACTGCGACAAGTCTTCTCAGCGGCAAATATCATGGGGAGACACGAGCTCAGTGTTGCCATTCGTGCCACCGTGTCATGAACTCCAGCAACTGGGATTAGAGTCGTTCGTTGGTCTGTATTTTCAGCCAATGGAGATCGAAATATCTCGTTTATTATCGCTTATTAGAAATAAAAACCGGATATTGTGATTAATTTGACAACAAATGTTGAATATAGTTTTTTGCCCTTTCAGCTACCGCACAGTGTTCGAAATTACACATGAAAAATGTTTAAAAAAAATTACCTATGCAGTGACTGTATCAAGTTCCCGAATTCTACGTTCCATTCCCATGGTATGTTACACACCATTTTTCTATTTATTCTTGTGAAAAAGAAATATTTTTTACCATAGTAAGCATATAATGCCAAGAAATACTCGTCTTGCCACCGCTGCTTATGATATTTTTTTCTCTCATCGGGCCAAATAATTTTTGCATCTTTACAAACGCAGCAATAAAATTACAAAACAATAATGCAAATTAATGGTCACTTGTACAACAATTTCTTCACAAGAGAGTCTAAATTGCTGTTCGTTTTTTGGCTATGTATAGATCAAACTAAAACACTAGGTACGTCTGAGATATATTTTTAAAAAGTTTTGATTTATAGACATTGTATATTTACTCCTTGAAGAGAAAACTTGTTTCATTCAGATTTTAAAATTTAGCTTAAAAAAACTTCTTCTTTATGCTCATTAACAAAGTTACTCGGCGCACTACTATAAAAGTTCATGACAATCAATAGTGCGATTAAAAAATATTTATTGAATTAAGTTGAGAAGAATACTCACTTTAAGAGTATCTACCGCTATCAAAAGCACTTGAATGAGTCATATTTGAAAGGTAAAATGAAGAACACATGCATTTTTATATGAGTACATGCATGAAATATTGACACGAAGGCTGCCTGAACACTGCGTACTGTACATCAACGTTTACTTTCATCAGTAAATATTTACAGAAAAATTTGAGCTACGTTTCCAGAATTATTCTGAACTGCTGAGGCTATATCGGTTCAGTGGAGGCCGAGACTTTGCAGTGAAGGGTATGCGCTGCTCCTGAATTTCTCGTTTACGCTCCATATCACGATGGCTGTGTACTTTTAAGCCCTCACGGAAGAAGGGCGCTTATGTTCGCTTGATGAGACTTTTCGGTGTTAAATATACATGTTAAAATTTGAGACGAAGCTCAAAATACATAGCAAAAAAGACGGTTTTATCCATTTGATTACCTTTAAAAACGTGATGTGCGTGATAAAATTGATGCGACTCCTAACGATTGAGTAATTTGAACTGTAAAGTTAAATAAACTTTCAAAAAAAGAGCCATTAACACAGAAACGTTACGGTGAGGACTTTAAATTCAGAATAATTTGAGTTTTCCGCAATTTGAATCAACGTAAATAAGAGCTAATAAATTTATATGAATCAGAAGAATTGTGACATTTTATTGTTTTTTTAACGGTCATAGATACATTGTAAGATTTTTAACAAATGACAGGAAACGGACAACTAGTGTTTGTCAACTAAACGCGGTTGCATTACAAGTATGAGATTTTTACGAGTAACGAGGAAAGTCATCGCAAAAAATGCAACACAAAATGTGCAAGTTTTCGAGTGAGGGAAGATCAAAACCGAGGGTTACTTTGTTTTGACATGTAAGCTTTACTCAATTCCACTCGGAAGGTTCAAAAGAACCTGACCTTAAGAATAAATACAGTTGTTTTATTGGGGAATGCTTCAATCAGGTCGTTACGAACAGATCAATTACTTATTATTTCTGCATGAATCAGCTTTAGATGGAAAATATTAGTGTTTCACCTAGTGGCCATCAAACGTTATCGACGTTATGCGTTTGTAACAGTAGATCTAAACTTCAAGGGTAATCAAATACTAAGGTCGTTTTCAATTAGTTTCATCAACTATTTTTAAGGGAGATATTTTCGTTATGCTTCCCACAATACTACATTCTAGAGACAAGAAAAAGATTATGTTAATATTTGTTTTTAGATGGCTACGATTCTCAGATGAATTATATTTGCGAATGTATGAGCATAAATATCAGAAGGACGTGCATTATTGAAGAAATTCAGATATTTTAAATCGGATTAGTCACTTTTTTGATTTTCGTTACGTGTTCCTTAGACAGAAATATACAAACTTGTTTCATGTTTCTATGTGTGAAGTTTTGATTTCATGGGAAGTATAACAATAATCACCAGCGTATCTTTCGAATAACATAAATTTATGCTACGTATTGAACCAAATTTGAATGAGATTATCATTTGTAATCTTTGGAATGAATTCGAATGCTTCGTTTTGTACGTGCAACACATATTAGTGTGCTAAATTTTTAATCTTTGGAAACTAGTTTTTGTCCCCCACACGCGTAAAAAAGTTGAAAGGTATAAATTTTTTCAATGATCGTTTAAAATGAATTCACATCAAGTGACACGACATTTATGCTTGGCTGGCGACATTGGGAATGAGTTTACCATACCTAAAAATTCCTTTATTTTAGTATCCTTTGATATCCAAAATTCTCTTGAATTTTGTTCATTCTGAATCTTGGCTTACGTAATCAGAGAAAATGCAAACTGGATTTTAAGTAAACTTATCTGCTTCTGGTAGTGATTTGGAGATTATGTAATCATTTTTGCCTAAGAGACTATAGAGTCATCATTTTTTAGACACTTTTCTTACGTAATTCAAGTAATTGGAATTTTTAACGTTACTTCATTACATTTATTTTAAGATATTCCTATTTGAGAATTATCGTTGTAGAATATGTTCTTTATTGCTGATAATATTTACCTTTAACATTATTCATGTTCAAAAACTGTGATTTTTGATTTACATCGAATTAGTGAAATAAATTTAGAGCCTAGTAAAATTTCTGATTCACCTGAATGTTTGTATTTGCTAAGTTAAGTCGCTACTATGAGGAATTATTATTGATAAAGCAATGTTACATGATATCAGAACAAAATAGATTAGTTTTAAATTTCCAGTAGGAGAAACAATTCGGTTACCATTAATAAAGTTATTTTGTATCTTACTTTGAGAAAAACTTTTGTCGAATGCCATAACAACGAAAGAGAATTCAGGATCTACTAATGAAATGCAAACACATTCTACTAACAAACTATTTCACTGATATATTACCTGATAAATAAAATGATATATGTTGAATCACTAAATCCGGTGTAGGCACATGTTTTTCCAGTACATTTACTCTCTTTTATTTATGCGCTGCACGTATACTTTTAAAATCTGAGGTTCATTGTTATTATGCTGTAATATTGTAGGTTGTAAGCGTCTGATTTATTTTTTCTATGTGTCGCTGAGTTGCTACGCTACTAGCTTCTTGTAAAAAGAATAACTAACAGGGAGAACGGAGTTCAATTCAGATGTCGATATAAAAGGACAATATTTTCGCAACACTGTATTTTATGATGAATAACTTCAGAAATCCGTGTTTACATCATCCTTTCAATACTGTAGCTAGAAAATATCAATAATCTGATATTTTTCGTATAAAAGTGGAGTTTGTGTTGATCTTTGCTCAACAACTTTCAAAAAACAACACGTCACTTGCAAAAAAAATCAGTTTAATTTCTAAGACACATATGCAAGAGTGTTGAAATACTGTTATAGATAGAAGTGCCCGCTTCTGCCATTGTTTTACTTAAAAAGAAATTAGATTTTTAATTGAGGTCGTGTTAAAAAATTCTTAAAGTCCAGCGTTTCGCTCTAAAAACACCTTCACTTTATGCGCAGATTCCTGAAAGGTTTTAAAAATGAGCCGAAGATCCTTTGCTATCAGAGTCCCTGGCAGCAAATGGAGGCGTTTTAATTTGCATAAAATTCTAGAATTTTCTGGTCTGTGCTTCTAAAAGTGGAAGCTTTTAGCAGTGTATCATGTAAAATTGGCCGATCACTCTTTTCCGGAAATATGCGAAGAATTACGTCACTCTCAGAAGCTGATTGTGTCTGTGTAAGGCATGATATTTTATAATTTAAAAATATTAGGTAAATCAGGTAATCATGGGGGCACCTGTTATATTGTTTTTAATTATAGTCATTATAGAAAATTTTTGCACGGAATTCCCAGATCTCGCTGAGCTGAAAAGATACTTAAATATTAGGTTTTAAAACCGTAGACTTTTATCAAATCCTCTCACAGAAGTAATTGCTTCTAAAGTATACGGGTTTTGCTCCTAAGATTTAAGTATCTTTCTTAATATGACCGTATAAGTAACGATGGTTTTTTTTGAATAACTATAATGTTGAAAAAAACTCAATGAATCTGTTGCAATTCCTATTTACTAAGATACCTAGTAAAATTTGACGGTAAAATTTTTTGAAATACTCGCTATGAGTTCGGCTGTTTGACAGATATTACTTCATGCGTCATTACAACTTATGATCCATGTGCTTCATAGTTGTAAACTTATTTACAAACTTTAATGTTACAATACAATAATGAATACAAAATGATAGAGCATAATGAATCTATTTTTTAGAAAGAAACGGTAAATTGTTAGTAAAATATGTGAATGGAGCTTATTTATGGTATTTCTCTCCCGCAGGAAATATTCAGCTTGCTATGAGAGTGCGTACTGAATTTGAATTCAGTTATTGGTCTAGGAATAATATAGCCGTTGTAGGAATTTGCTTTCACCAGCTTGGTCGACTGGTGAACGAATCTGCTTGCGAGCGAAAAGACCCGGGTTCGAATCCCGCTGCCGACATGGTTGACGCGGCTAGAAATACGGCATGGGACTTGGGTATACAACCGAATAATTATTGAAGTAATTATCCGACCCAAGAATGGGCCAGAAAGTTCGTTCCTATAACCTAATTCTATTCAATTAATTAATTCATTGGAGCAATATATAGAATGATTTTCATCATTGTTTTCTAGCTAGAGACGTTTTGTAGAGAAGAGCTTTCTTAGCGTGTTGTCCAACCATTGTAGCCTTACTCCATTTAAAATTTCATTGAATGTAGTTTTTAATCTTCATTCTGAATCGAAGCGAATGAAATAAAAATGAATCTTCCATTATATAACAAAGATCAGTTCGTATATTTCTGTAATGAATCTTTTCCCTGTTACAATATATTCTTTTTTGCACACGTGAAATATTGTAAAAGGGTACTACATGCAAAAACCTCAAAATGTGTACTTGTATGCATTCCTTTCTACTATACTTTCCAAACAGTATGCAGAAACTGCTGAACGACAGTATATATGTGCACTTTCAGCAGTCACACCAAATTTCGAATGTTTGCGTTTGAAAGTCCCTTGTGCACACACACACACA
>VCRD01000218.1:383272-405237 GCA_006783055.1 Trinorchestia longiramus
CTGTATTATGTACCATACATTGCCTGCAGTAATGCTGTCCTGTATTATACACTCCATACATTGCCTGCAGTAATGCTGTCCTGTATTATGTACCATACATTGCCTGCAGTAATGCTGTCCTGTGTTATGTACCATACATTGCCTGCAGTAATGCTCTCCTGTATTATGCACTCCATACATTGCCTGGGGTAGTAAAGTTGTGTTTTATGGATCATACATTGCCTGGAGTAGTAAAGTTGTGTTTTATGGATCATATATTGCCTGGAGTAGTAAAGTTGTGTTTTATGGATCATACATTGCCTGGACTAGTAAAGTTGTGTTTTATGGATCATACATTGCCTGGAGTAATAAAGTCGTGTATTATGTATTATAAGTCGTCTAGAGTAGTACTTTCCTGATTTATTCATCATCTGTCGTCTAGAGTCACACGGATTTTTATTATATACGAGTATCATACGTTGTCTAGAGGGATACTTTCAGTATTATGTATCATCTGTCACCTGGGGGGATGTTGTCAACAACTAGCAGTGCTTGTATTCATCAGTAGTTTGAACACTGGCACTGAGTTTAAACAAGTGAAATATCTTTCGTCATTTTGCAATTGCAAAAAAGTACGTGTGACGCTTTCTAATTTTATGTACTAGGCGTCACTATATCACGACCAATGTTAAAGCGGAGTTTTGCACTCAAACCACGGTAGCCTTTTATTTAAAAATGAGAATATTTAAAAAGAAAACAGTATACACCAGTTCAATAAAAATTCAATTTACAAATACTCAAAACTTTGTGCTGGAGGAACCGAAAGCTGAAGTAGAGGCTTAAATTAAAGCAATTTCAGAGAGGTCTGAGCCTTGAATTGCCTGCAGTAATGCTGTCCTGTATTATGTACCATACATTGCCTGCAGTAATGCTGTCCTGTGTTATGTACCATACATTGCCTGCAGTAATGTTGTCCTGTGTTATGTACCATACATTGCCTGCAGTAATGCTGTCCTGTGTTATGTACCATACATTGCCTGCAGTAATGTTGTCCTGTGTTATGTACCATACATTGGTCCATACATTCCTGTGAGAGGAATGATTTCCTGTCGACAAATGAAATTGATTTATGTGAAGTTAGACTCGAATTTAGAAAGGTTTTCAAAAAGTCCGTGCACAGATTTAACTGCGCTTGAACAACCTGGATAGTCCTTTCGTTACCTTGTTATGAAGGAAGTTTTTAAGTTCGTTTGTTATAAAAAAGTGGTAAATGAGGCAACAGGAACGAGTTGAGTGACTCAATTTTGGCTGCAACCCACGTCCTGCGTTGCCAGATCGAAATCACGGCACGTGCGCCTCAATTATGCTCAGGCACTGCAATCACGGCACGTGCGCCTGAATTATGCTCAGGCACTGCAATCACGGCACGTGCGCCTCAATTATGCTCAGCCACTGCAATCACGGCACGTGCGCCTCAATTATGCTCAGGCACTGCAAGCACGGACGGGCATCAGGAGGACGGTGAAGCTGGAGTTGGAGCTTCAGCAGCATCTTTTCTTTTTGTGTGTTGAAAATTTTCGAAAGTTTAAAAGCTATCTATAAAAATGAATGACTGTTTTTGCTGGTAGTAAAAAGTACTTTATTGCTCCCTAAAACAACTTAAAGAGCTTCACGGTCGAATTAAACATCAAGATTATAAGCTTTCAAAATCGTTTTGTGAGAATATTGCTATTAATGTCTAATGATAAAATGAAGTGCACTCTACAGTTTATAATAATAATAATGTACTTCAATTTAAAGTAAGACTAGTGTTAAAATGTTCTAGTAAAAATAAATTAAAATTTTTTATTTATAAAGTAGTGCTCTTTAAAGTCATGCTCCTATTTATGTGTTCCTACATTAATAAAGTGTACTTTGTTAATCGTGAAAACCTACTAACAAAATTTAAAAAATAAAAGCATATCAAAATGTTTCGTAATTGAGTCATGTTCATTGTGTGAGAATCTGGAAGCAATTCAGTTTGTTTTAACAAATACTTATAAAATTTTGATTTTCATGTTGTTTGTTTTTCTTTCGTTTCTCTCTACACTACTTGAAGATGTTTTCGAAAATGATTATTTTTCAACCCATTTAAAACTGTAGAAATTACAGTAAACTTTTGATAATCGTTGACTTCGAGTCAAGTAGAAACCTAAGAATAGAAGTGTTATTATATTTTTATTATGATTCTGTTCCAGTTGAATGATCTATTAATTAATTTATCCAAACATCTTAAACACGATTTATACAACATATTAAAAAACACGAGGATAAATCTCAACAAGCGTCAAAAATAGACGACCGTTCACACTTGTGTTTGAGAGAAAAAAAGTTGAATAGTATGTAAATAGATTGTTCAGATATTTATTTTCACAATATATCGCAATAATAGATTTAGGCCAGAGTGAGATCAGTCCTAAGCGGATATCATAATAAAATATTTCTATTTAGTGCTTTTACTAACGATTTAAATAAGCATGGAGAAGTTTTACGACCTGGTAGTGACTGGAGATGGATATTGGACCTAATAATATAATTTAAAAAGCAAAATTCAGTCGAAAAAAATTGTGATTTTATTTTGTATTAACTCAAAGCCGTTCTTAACGTAGAGAGATCAACTTAGGAAAGGTAAAGTTTGCAGATAAACAAATAATTCTTTTCATAAGTTTTTACGACGGAAAAAATACTGAAAAGAAATTATCATGCAGGGCTTGTGAGACTGAAGAGTGCACTCACTCAAACCTTTCGATAGTTTATTTTCTGAACTCAGGCACTGGGATTGGTTAAATTATTTTTTGGGCTTTCATTGAAGGATTTGTTGTTCTTGTCTTACAACTCTGGTCTTCTCCTTTAAATTTTATTTTTTCCCAGAACTTCTAAAGGTACAAAAATGACATTCAAATCACCAGATGAAAGTAAACTTAAACTTTCGGGTGATGGGGAAAAAATTATTGAATAATACTTTACAAGGAAGCAGAAAGAAGTGAAAATATTGGTTGCAAAAGTGTGTTTGTTGATGATATATATGATCCCAAACCAAATTCCCACGCTATATAATGTATGTTAGTATTTTTAATTGAATTAATGAGCATCATTGCGTATTTTTCGAAGCAATGAACAGCACCTGTATTTCTGTAGCCAAAGCCCCAATCTCAAAATTATATTAAACACGCAATATGCAAGACTTGTCGCAGTGTAATCAACATTATGGAGCTTTCTGCTGGCTGAAATCCATGTGGCCATTTATCATCCTCGAATAGGATTGCTAGAAAATTACCCGACAGAACCCCCCGTGTTTTCGAGGAGACCAAAATTGTATTGGAGGAATGCTGAGGATATTGGCATTTTCCACAAAACCCTGACAAAATAAACGATAATGAAGGCTATCAGGGGATCGATGAAAACAAACGAGGCTTCCTGGATGTGGTTGTGAGAAGCATCGTTGGTTTGAAAATGCCTCTATGTGTTGAAAATGCTTCCTTAGTTTGAAAATGCTTCCTTGGTTTAAACATGCTTCCTTGGTTTGAAAATGCTTCCTTGGTTTAAACATGCTTCCTTGATTTAAAAATGCTTCCTTGGCTTGAAAATGCTTCCTTGGCTTGAAAATGCTTCCTTGGCTTGAAAATGCTTCCTTGGCTTGAAAATGCTTTCTTGGCTTGAAAATGCTTCGCCAAGATCGAAGGAGAAGCTGGGCTGATCAAGTGTGAAAATGAATGCCGCCGTCGGTCATATATTCAAGAAATTTACTTATTTACTTCCTGTGCGGGCTAAGAACTTTGCAAATTTGCAGGTTTGTGGTCTTGTGAGTTTATTTTAAGGTTCATAATAAATTATGATGTTCATCCGGATAAGTACTTCATTGAGGCATTTGTTTGTGATTTCATCATTCGAATATACAGACTAGGTTTCTTAACGTAAAATTTTCTTCAGGATTTTGAACAGGAGCAAAAAGTATTCATATAAAAAAGTAAAAAACATTGCCTCATTGCAAAATAGGTATTTAAGGTTAGTAATATTCCGGTCTTTGTTTTTCAGTAACTTTTCAGAGTAAATATTTTTCGCTGATTTGAAAAGTTGGAAGAAGAGACTTCACAAAGAGCAGAATTTAAGAAAAACTTTTCCCGTCCTTGTTTGTGTGTTATTTTTCTTGGAGAAACAGACGCAGTCATTCTTTTTATGAGTTTTGAAATGTGATAAATAAAAAGTAACCTGTCTGAAAAAAGAATGGATTTGTAACTGTCACTAATATATGAGCTACAGTAAAATATTTGAAATTGTCTCCTACTCTGGAAAGCTTTGTACAAATGTATCTGCTACCGGTTTAGAATTTTGGTTTTTATCACGGATGTGGAAACAAATATACTTGGCTTGCCTACAACACAGTAAGCTGTTCTGTGATCTTGAACAAAGAAAATGTCATAAAATTTTGTGCATTCTTTTCACATCATAAAGTAATCAATTTTTATAATCAATGCTCTATTTCCAAGAAATGAGAAAAAAAATTAATGATAACTAAAATCCGTGTTGCCCCCACATAGCAGTTTAAAAAAACTCTTTGAAAAATTCACTCCTAATTCGAAGAATGAGAAATTGTCCGCTTCTTAGAGTCAGTCGTGAAGATGACCCAGAAGTCACTTCAGATTTTTTAAACATTAATAACGTAAAAAATATAAAAGATACAAAGTTCTAGTATATTGGGATTGAAAGAAAACACTTCATTTATTTTTTGTATTGATCATGCAAGCTTACCATAATACGATTTGTCAGGAGTACGCTATGGTTGAAGGTAACCACTTTCGGTCTCCGGAAACTAAGTGATAGAGAAGCACACTTGCACCAAATATTTAAGTCACGGCCGCTCATTGCGAGCCGTTATGTAGTCGTTCTCATTTAATCTAATCGCATGTGCATAGTGAGCCTACTAGATTAGAACCTTTATCTTTAGAACCCGTGAGCCTTTTATTATCACATTGGAACTGAGAAAAAGAGTGTATTAATCGCTGCGACGGACCTGACGCTGATTCATACGATAACATGCTTTAAAAACCACTACAAATGGTAAATACACAGCGGAAGAGAGAGCAGCAATTCTGGAATATTATTTTGAAGACAATGGCTCATTCGTTGGAGTAAAGAGGACTTTCATGAGAAGATTTTACAAGAGCTCATCTAAACCCTGTGTTCAAGATGGACAAGAGTTCATCTAAACCTTGTGTTCAAGATGGACAAGAGTTCATCTAAACCCTGTGTTCAAGATGGACAAGAGTTCATCTAAACCTTGTGTTCAAGATGGACAAGAGTTCATCTAAACCCTGTGTTCAAGATGGACAAGGGTTCATCTAAACCTTGTGTTCAAGATGGACAAGAGTTCATCTAAACCTTGTGTTCAAGATGGACAAGAGTTCATCTAAACCTTGTGTTCAAGATGGACAAGAGTTCATCTAAACCTTGTGTTCAAGATGGGCAAGAGTTCATCTAAACCTTGTGTTTAAGATGGACAAGAGTTCATCTAAACCTTGTGTTCAAGATGGACAAGAGTTCATCTAAACCTTGTGTTCAAGATGGACAAGAGTTCTTCTAAACCTTGTGTTCAAGGTGGACAAGAGTTCATCTAAACCTTGTGTTCAAGATGGACAAGAGTTCATCTAAACCTTGTGTTCAAGATGGACAAGAGTTCATCTAAACCTTGTGTTCAAGATGGACAAGAGTTCATCTAAACCTTGTGTTCAAGATGGACAAGAGTTCATCTAAACCTTGTGTTCAAGATGGACAAGAGTTCATCTAAACCTTATGTTCAACATGGACAAGACTCACACGCTGGACAGCTTCTTTACTGCGGGATGACTCTGTCTTCACTTTTGATATTTGTCTGTAACAGATCCTGTAAGTCTAAACTTTGCTGCCAGAACAAGATCACAGAGCTTAGAGGGACTCTTGTTAAATCTTCTCATGAAACTCCTCCTTACTCCAACAAATGATCCATCGTTTTCTAAACAACATTACCACATTTTCTGCTCTCATTTCTGGTGGTGGTGGTCGGTACCAATAGGAAAGATTTGAGAGAGAGTTTGGCACAGGGTGTACCTAAGTAAAGGGGTGAAACGGAAAGGGATACTAGGAGGGAAAAGAAATGAGCGCTTGTGCGCACATATATCAAGTAGTTGGGGTCTATCCCTGGGGTATGTTTCTTTTCTGCTTTGTATTTAAACAGTTGTAGGGGCCTCTAAAATAAGTTTTTATTTGTAACTGTAAGTCTTACCATGGTCTGCCTGTATTATCAATACAAAAGAACTTACAGTATTTTATTTTCAATTGCGATTTTTTAGAATTTTTATTTTATTTAAGTTTTTGCGTCATAAATGTTAAAACTAGTGAAGTAAGTTTTAGGTCGCCTTCGTATTATCATTATTTCCTACTGTACTAAATAGGTTCATTTAGTCTCTAGCAAATGTGAAGAAATATTTCACCATAGCTCTATCAGTTGTAAAAGCCTAAACCATTCTGTCTGTAAATGTAAAGAACTAAGGTATTCTTTCTTCAACGATAAAATAAATTTAAGTCAGTTTTCCTTAACAACTGAATAGATTTCTTAACGCCATCTATTAAGATAAAAAACAACCATTTTATTCTTTCTAATGACTGCAAAAATTTGCTTCACTCCATTTTTATCCATTAAAAAGAACCTATATTTATTTCCATGATGACTGAAGAGACTTGCTTCACTCCTTTTTTTAACAATGAAGTATAACCAATCTTTTCTCCCCTTAACGATTACACAGAATGAATTCAGTCTTTGTACAACGTTGAAGTGCAAAGAATTCTAGTGTACTTGACGACACAGGAACAGCTCCCACTTCTAGAAACATGAACTTATCTAACCGAACATTTTTACAACTTGCGTTCTGCTTCTTGAATTTTGAAATCCTCAAGCTCTCAGGGCACATGATAAAGCAGCCAGTCTTACAGGAGTCTTGTACTTGAAGGTAAAGCAGGCTTGCGAGGCAGAGAGACAGAGATGTTTCTTATTTGGCAAATATTGAGGAGCTAAAATTGTAGAGTTTTTTGCGCCGACGGACCCTCTCTGACGTTCTTGTACGTGAGAAAGTTTAATAATGTAGAGGGTGCGGCAAAATGATCTGATACATTTATAGGCTTAATGTGAGGGAAGTGCAGTAAAGAATGATAAATGATTTTTAATTCCAAAACGAAAATAGAACGTAAAATACAAAGAAACATAACAAAATGATATTGCATAATATTTCCATTTCGAAAATAAAAAAATTTGTTTCGTTATACACTATATTTAATTCCTATTAAGTTGGGCAACGGCTACTGTAAAATTAATACTTATATTTCCTTTAAATCTTTGTTTTCATTCATTCTGGGGAGTTAGTAGACAATATGTTTCGTAAGATAAAGTTATATTTTACAGGACCAAAAGATTTACCTGAGATTCTGGTAGCCATAGTAATGTGAATAATTAAAATTTGCCTAAATGATGCACTGGCATCTATGTAGTTCTCCTTTTTTATTGACCGGTAAATCGACACACGTAAAACAAAAAACATAGGAAACGCACATACACGTGTTCCTATTCCTGCATCGACTGGAGAACTTTTCCTAAAACTCACTAAGCCATTCTCGCCATTTGCTCTCAAACTTTCCTGGGAATTCCATAGTTGCAGCGGCCTCACAAGCAGCGGCCTCGGCACTAATGACATCAAAGACAATGATATCGAAGGTAATGAAACCATCAGTGCAGTCTCCGTAGATTTATCGCCTAAAGCAGTTCCAAATGTCTTTCTTTTAATTACGAAACCCACAATGCAAAGTCCTGAATTAAAGCAGTCTCTGCAAGAGAAGCCTAAATACCTCCAGGGAAGGTTTTTATTCGGTAATTGTCTTGCAAATTCGTTGCTATTTGGCTACGTCGCTCATTCAAGGAATTAAAGCAGGTTTTAATTCTGGTTTTATCCGAGGTAAAAGCATTTAATGCGTAAAGTGAAGTCTGACTTAACACAAGCCTACTAATAACTTGAAAACTAGAAGTATATGTAAGCCTACCGACAACTTCAAAATAAGATGCAAATACGTTTGGAGATTCGTTTGATTTTACTAACAACATATATATGAAAAAACAAAGAAAATATAAAACAGACCCCATGCAACACACGTGCCTTCCTGTACGTGAAAGCATTCAGAACACACTCAGAATTTTCTTTGTACATGCCTAATGACACACAACCTCTTCTGTGTTGCTGTTTAAGCGCACACAATGTACACCGTGTGGGTGCCTAGGTGCCTGCAACCTCCTCTGTGTACAGATCTAGTGTCAAAACTCACATGATCTCTTCTGTATACGTATGCACTGCTCTGTGTAGGTCTTTTATGTCAAAGTGCACACAAATTCTCCAGTGTTCAAGGCCATCTCCTGAATCACGCGAACAATTGATGTTCATGTGCAGAAAAATACAATAATGTTCTACGCTATTGACGCGCTTTCCAGATCACTCCAGTCGAAGCAAAGCGTCGTTCAAAGCACTGAGTATCAGGAGGACCGTAACATTAAAGCTTTCTTCAATTTACAATCATTCGAAAATATGATATGAATTCAAAACGTAATGAAATCAACATCAACCACTGAGAATATGCTGCGGTAGAGATAATCAACATGACCACTTTTCTGGAGTAAACACATGTAAAACTAATATAAATTTTACAGTTTGTTTCCTTACTTAATACCTTTTCTTCCGTAATGCTTCTTTTTCTGTTACTTGAACATTCATTTGTGACATTTCCTTCAGTTCACCTTTTACCATCGTGCATCTACGTCCTTTATTACTAGCTGAGTTAATTTGAGTGCTTCATGCTTCTTTAATGGTTGTATTGAATAAATTTAGCATAAATTTCCTAATATCTTTTAGGTCCATCCGTGTGTCCTTGTTAGTTTTCTTCGCTTTATTCTTGTATAATAATAATAATAATAATAATAATATTATTATTATGCTCAAAAATCTTAAAAATTAATACGCTTATTTCTAAAAATGTCAAGTTATAAGTGAACAAAAGGAATTCAGACATATTAGTAATAAAAATTATTTTCAATGAAGGCATGTTTTCAGAGTGCCCGAAATAATAAAAGTACAGGGATTTATGTATGAAAACTCAATTATTTTCAACTTCTAACACCTTCTGAAAGGAATTATTAATGAAAAAATATGAAAAAAATGAAATAACACATGTATGAAATAAAACGTGCATGATTGATGGATTTCCTTTAGACGGCATGAGACTTGGGTGTCGACACAAGAATGGGTCAAACAGTTCGTTCCTATTGCTTTATTCTATTTTATTCTATTCTAGTCTTCATTCATTTATACACTAATCATTTAAATACACTGGTCTTCATTCATTCATACACTAGTCATTTAAACACATTAGTCTCCATTCATTAATACACCAATCTTCTAAATACACTAGTCTTCATTTAAGTTCTGTTTGATATACCATACTGTGATATCACAAATCTACCCACGAGAACTACATAATGACACATAGTTTGAGCATTCCTTTAAACAAGGCACTATGACCTGATTTATCAATAATAATATGTTTATTTGCATGGACGTGTGATCAATACTAGTTAATACCTGTCAAAAAACTGTCAGTACTCGTACTGATTTTACAATTCTAATCTATCATTATCTTTTAAACTTCATTCATTTCACAAACATAAAATACGTACTTTGCTTAGCTCATTCCAATCGGACACAATCCATGGCCATTTAGTGTGGATGAAAATTTATACCGATATTATAGAGTAGGATCGAATCACTTAAGAAAATGACTTGTTCAAAATCTAATTTGAGGATCTCTGGTCCCTGTCACCATAACGAACGCATCACTTAAACCAACCAATCTCTGAAGCAGCCCTGGCTTTCACCATAGCTCGCGTATGCCTCTTGTCGTTACCATGCAATTACTTAATTCCAACGTGCCAAAGCGTATAAAAAACACGTTTCGTCACATACTATCATGCAAACATCCCACAAAACTTGCACGTGTTTGAGAATGTATTACTAACACTTACGTGTGTATGTTAAAGCAACGCATAAAGTTGCAAGAGTGTGCCTTACGTTGGTCACAAGCACAATATTATTCACAATATTATAAAGGGTGCAGCAGCATAACTTTCTTATTTGGAATGAAATTTATTTAAAAAAAAGAAGTTATGTTGCCGCATTTGGAATAATCATCCCTGAAACCTGAACAAGATTAAATACAGTAGGAAGTTTGACTATCCGGTACGATCACCCTATATTAAAAGTTGAATGCACTAGGAAGCTTGAATATCAACTACGATCATCCTTGATTGAAAATTGTAATTGCAAATTTCAAACGTATATTCACACTTGGAAATGTAAATATTCAGTACAATCCCCCTTGATTAAAGAATGAAACTACAAGGAAGTTGAATATCCAGTATTGATTTATACCTACCCCATTGCTATGAAGCTTGTCTACCTCCATGCCATCTGCCATAAGCGCTAGCGTGCATCTCACTCAGCCCAACAGATGGCTCTCACTGATGCGGAAACCACATAGTCTTCGATAATAGCTGCCGTATCCTACAAAAAGTCTTTTCGTCCTTTTTACGATATTGCTGGAGCAGTGCAAACCGTAACCAACTTTTGTGAGAGGTCATCAAAAAGCACCTAAACGGCCGAGTTCTCATTTGGCCGTGGTCGATCACAGAGACACAATCGACGAACTTCTTCCTAGATACTGAACTCCCGTCCGCTTCCACGTACTGGTTTAAACAAAAATGTTTTATTAACATCAGCGAAGAAGGATCCATGTTTTTCAAAAATGCAAAAGTGTTTTGCCATCGTCGACGAACAAGGATACACGTTTCGAAAATTCAATAGGGTTTATTGAAACCAGTGCACAAATAACCAGATTTTAAAATATACAATAACTGGACAGTTCCCGTGGAAATTCCATGGTTTAGATATGAATATTTCGAAAATATTGTAAAGAAGAATGTATTTAAGATTTACGATTAATTATTATGTCTTAAATGAATATTTTTCTTCAAGAATGTATGCGGAACTTTCGTTCTGTATCTTATCGACCGATAACATGGCCTAGATAGTAACCGTGGAAATATCACAGTTTAAAAGTGATAAAATAAAGGATCTATGAAATCAAATACATTTTTCAGTTCCACCCGTGGTACTATCAGAGCTTGAATATTTTTCATGAATATGTACAGAACTTTCATTCTGTACCTCATCTACTGATAACATGACCGTATAGGAAAAAAAGTCGAATAATGGGGAAAAAGGCATATTTTGTAGTAGTCCAGCGCTTTTGGCACCCATAATACAACTAGTGTACCCAGCCGTCAAAAATGACGGCAAATACTGTTGGAAAGATATTAAATAAAATTATATATAAGAACAATGCAATATATTTAGTTTTATACATATTTACAAAGGACAAACGTTTTAATTGAGTATTTCTTTAATGACAACATTCCTAGAACATATTGAACTATGCAATACCCCTCCGAACTCGGTATCCACGATATGGACTCGAGTATATAAGGCTCTGGATCTCTCTAATTTTTTGAAAGTGACTTATTATAGTGCACTTGTACAGCGAAAATGAGTGTATTAATTCACCAGTGAACTAAAACCAAGACCGCCAGTGCTAATTTCTTCCTCTCTATTCCTAAGAGCGTGACACGAAACACATAAATAAATAAACATATAAATAAATATATAAACACACGACGGTCATTCTTAGTATTAAATTAGATGCCTATAATACTTCTACTCTCGTTCTGATTTCAGTTCAATATTTTTTCTTCAGTAATAGATAGCAAGTAATAAGACGGGCACATACAGAGAGATAGAGATATAGAGAGAAGAAAATACACAGTTTATTATTTAAGTAGATGTTTCATTAAAATCAATGCACAATTATCTAAGTGTGGATTTTTTTGTCTTAGTATAGACCTTATTTGTTTGACTAACGGAAAAGATCAATGCCTTTCCAGATCCGTTATCGTTAAGATTACCAGAGTAGTCTTTAGTAACGGTTTATTAATCTCAACGTTCTGATTTGCTTCCCTAGTCTACACAAAAACTGAGGTCTACCTAAAAATAAGATTTGGTAAACATAATTCACATTATTGATTCCCTTCTCTGATTATTAAATTATCCTGATCTTTATTAGTTCTTGATTATGTTAATCTTCATACACCCTATATCAGTTAATTCAGACTTTACACACGTGTGGGTCACTAACAGATCCTTTATCAGAACAAATTTTCCCAGCTGGCTAACTCACGATTAGAATAAAAGGTAACGTAAACAAAACAACTCTTATGAAATAATTCAAAACGACGCTAAATCCAAAACAGCCCTACAACACTGTGTCAGTAGCAGTCTTAGAGTCGTTTAAAGTAATTCTTATTCCAGTTGCTCTAAAGGTTATCCAAAGACTAACAAAAACACGACGATGACAGATCATTTTATCACGAAGATTGCTGCTGTGGAGTAAGTCGCTCCCTTCTATTCTCTGTGTACAAGCTTGCCTGGAGTTACTCGATCGCTACTTGAACTCGAATTGAAGCCCTGGAATCACTCTCATGTGAGTGTTCGAGTCACTCTCACGTGAGTGTTCGAGTCACTCTCACGTGGGTGTTCGAGTCACTCTCACGTGAGTGTTCGAGTCACTCTCACATGAGTGTTCGAGTCACTCTCACATGAGTGTTCGAGTCACTCTCACGTGAGTGTTCGAGTCACTCTCACATGAGTGTTCGAGTCACTCTCACGTGGGTGTTCGAGTCACTCTCACGTGAGTGTTCGAGTCACTCTCACATGAGTGTTCGAGTCACTCTCACATGAGTGTTCGAGTCACTCTCACGTGAGTTTTCGATCAAATAATCAAATAATCCGCTTTGCTGCTTAAAAGTTTCTCTGATCCCGAAAGAATGTAAAAGGGTTTCGTCGTATGAAATATTAAGGAAAAGGACTCAACTGCGTAGGTCTTTGCATGATCAGCTTATATTACGCATTTTAATGAGACATGTTCCAGCTTGTTACAATTGTTATCATTTTCCCGGCTTTGACATTTTTTTTATCCTCATCAATGCTGCAACAACTGTCATAATTTTCATGATTGTAACATTTGTCATCATTATCAAAACTGTGATAATGATCATATTCAGGCTGTAATAATTTCACTATTGCCACGTATTTTGTAAATTTACATTGTGTGTTATTTCTAGTGTGCCTGAACTGCTGTGGGTTTTTTTCGAAACAGTAAAAAAGACTTTTTATCAATCATGCTTCGTTTGTTCTATAAACAAACCTCCACTTCAAAAACGTTTTCTTTAAATGAACAGTTACTAACTTTTTAACTCCCCTGAACTCCAGACATGAACTCTTACGTGTTTTCTTTGAAGAAAACGATTTTAATTTGAATTTTCTGCAACAAATTTGTGCTGCAGTTTAAAGTGAAGTTCCGAAAATTCTTGTAGCACAATAATGAAGTTGTGAAGACGGAGATAATAAATTTCAACACCTGCTGGCTTCACTTGCGAAACTGGAGATAATTTAGAGAATAACAGGAATATTTTTAAACTAGACTGTTGAACAATGTACTTCTCGCAAGCGCCTTCGTACAGTAAAGCTGTTTAGTGATGAAAACACAGAGCTTTCAAACCTCATGTTTTGGGATAGAATAGCGCTCATTGCTACCCTCATTTAGGTTGTCACTACTCCCATTAATTGTATTGCTTTCTTCACTCCAGCAAGACAGGAAGCAAGTCTTTTCACAAATAGATAATATTTTTCAACTTCTGAAGAATTGTAAGGCAATTTGAAGAATACTAATTCTCCTTTTTAGTATAATTTTTACATAAGTTCTCAAGTGATTTAAATGGTAACGAGTATGTCTAAAACTTCAGGGAATTTCCATGAAAATAATAGGTTCAAATACTACGTAGGAAAATATTTTGTGTATTTATCCCTTTGTAATTTTTCGTAATTTTCTGCCTTGTGAGATCTGTGAGTAATTTTCAAGCTCTATTTAATTCCTTGCTACTCGTACATGTAGAATCATGACTGGATTTAGAACTATAACCAGATTCAGAATTATGACCAGATTTACAATCATGACTAGATTTAGAAACATTACCAAATTAGAAATATGACCAGATTTAGAACCATGACCAGATTTAGAAGCAACAGTGAATTTAGAATCGTACTCAAAACTATGCGTCGGCTTGGTCACCATTTAAGAAAATTTTTCTCGTTATTGGTTCGCTGAGCCACCTGAATACGGCCATTACAGATCCACGTAATTTGATGCATTCCGAGCCCTTCAAATTTAATGACCCTTCCGCAGAGCTGGAAATGGAATAACCGGGAATTTCAGCCACCAAACCCTCGCTGTGTCACAAAGAGTGCGATTATTTCTCCAGCATTTGATCGTTACATAACTTCGTACTTTTAATACTTCTAGCTGTAACGCAGCCTCTGATATACATCGCCCAACGTGCCGGTGAAATGTTCGTACCTTGGTAAAACATTGAATTATTCTCTATAACTTTGGTCGTGGCGGTAATTTTAGAACCCTGGCTGAATTATTTTTTTTTAGCTGTATTTGGACTAGTTATCAACTTCAGGACATAATTTGCAGTACACTGAGTACCTACGACACCAGTTCTTTAAGGTAGGGTACTCAGACCGGCGCGTATCTAGGTTACCATTTCATTAAGGTATATCCTCAGACTGCATATCCAGGATACCACTTCATTTAGGTATATACTCAAACTGTGTATCAAGGATACCAGTTCATTGAGGTATCCGACCGACGAGTACATTTGATCTCCCACGCTCTATTCCAGTCTGGCAAATGATGAGGATAGATTAGTTTATCAGTTCAGGTTAGATTGGTTCATTACTTGTGGCTAGATTAGTTCATTAGTTGATTAGATCAGGTCAAGATAAATTAGTTCATTGATGGATTTAGAGTTCACCGACGATACGACGGCAATGCTAAACATACTTGACGTTCCCAGCAGCGTGCACTACTGGAAATTTACTAACGAAATGACAGTAATTTGTATCGATATAAATCTAGTTTACGTCATTTAATGGAGATTCGCCATATGTTACGTTAATCTCACGAAGTTCCTCTGGCTATTTACAGTTATCCTCGATCCATGAGCAATCAATAAGACTAGATTTAAATCCCGGTTTGTATCTGGTTCTATGTAAACATTTAAAATTTATGTTTTGCTCTAAAGACCTGTACTTTTTATCCCTTTAAGGTAGAGAAAGTTTTTCCCTAAATAACATCATACTCGTGAATTTTTTAATTTTGACCACTACAGTTGACAGGTGTTTAATGATCACTCTCTTGTTTATCTCGTCCTATCACAAATATTTCATGGGGTTGGAATTTGTGCTTAAAATTAAGTTATTATCTGTGCATAATTCTATGTTTTAAATTATTGTGAATGTTGTTCAGGAGAAAGATGGCAACAGTAAGTATTGCAACAATGGGTGGCACATACATAAGGTATCTTTTTAAATAAAATGAGAACCCTGTTTGAGATCAAATAATAGAGACAATTTAAAATGGTGAAACAGAACATAGAACTGTGTTCATTTTTATGGTACGGAGTATAATATATTTAATGGCCAGGGGGAGAAACTTTTAAATTGGGCATTTTAAATTGTATTGTCCAGAGTTTCGCTCCTGTCTCATTGTTTATGCATTTGGTTTCTTGACAAGCTTTGAGTTGTTATTTGTGCTTGGTAATCGGCCTCTTATTTAAAAATGTTTCTCTTCCAATAACGTAGGGAAAAAACAAAACCGAGAAGGCAACGACACATCAATTTGAAACTTGAAGTTAAATTTTATTGTTAGTTGTTATTGAAGTTAAATAGTCCGCACCATAACTATTAATTGCCTTGCTGAACAAAGTATAGCTTCACCTCACTGAAACTCTTCACATTCAAGTAACTTGTATACATTAATATTAATTTTTCTTATTTTCATTATTATCTATTAGTTTTATGTGAGCATAATTTAGTGAAACAACACTGTGAACGGTACTTAAAAGGTCTACTAGTGATGAAAACACTTGTTTTAATTAGAGTGCACATCAGTTACGCAAGCTTCAATTGAAATTGTATTGATTATCATTGTTTTGAATGTCTTGATAATTAATATTATTACAAATTCTGTTATCAGCAATTTTATAACATTTTAATATTACTGTTATGAATGTTATAATTACTGGCTTTGAGTGAAACTATAATCTATTCGATCAGTAACGATAAGACAATAAATTTTGGCGACTGCATCACTACGGACATAGAAGTTAGGGAGATGAGGGCATGGATCCTATAAAAATGTCCGTCAAAAACATGTAAAAAAATAACAGCGTTGTTAGCATTAGTGATGTACGAACATAATCTGCGTTTCAATAAGATAAAGTAAGACTTATTATTTTTCACCATTATTGCGAGTTCAACAACTATTCAAGTATATTTATTTGGTAGTGAATATTAAAGAGGAATGTTCTTCGAGTACCTGCTGATTCATGTCACTAATTAGGCAAAAAAATGAGCTCATATACCATGCAAATGTTACTTGACAAGCACATGAAATAGCGACACAAAAATAGATGTCAAACGTACGTCTATTTGAGTAGAATTTGGGCGTACATTTGGGCTAGAATATTGGTCGTCTCAGAGTGCTGTTACAATTACAATGCTAAAAAAGGAGAGGAGTCTTTTTTTACAAAATCGATGTTGCATCAAGACTGCATCCTTAATGAAGCAGTGCAAGATCAAAGCACGAATATGTATAACACGAAACACTAAACGAACGTCGAAGACAGACATCTTTTGAGCACACTGTTACGTCACGGAAAAAGGAACTAAAGGTTCTGCTTTACGCCGTGCAGGTCGATCCATTCATGTCAAATTCACGCGTAGGGCCTCAAAAACTCCGGTAGCTATTCATCCCAAATGGAGGTAAAAAAGAAGGCACCGTTGGCCAGCAGAATTATAGTGAAGAAAAGAAGGGTCTGGCGAAGCAAGGCAGGGAAGTTTGGCCAGCCTTGGTGCTATTTCTGCTGTACTTGTATGACTAATTGCGAAGGTGAATTTGAGGTTTTGTTGTTATTTTGGTGATGTTGATGAGGCGTTATGTATTATGTTGTTCTCTGCTACTTCATTTTACTACTAGTAAGCAGAAACATCTTTGCAAAGGTTTGAATATAATAAAAAATGGTATTGATATTTATGCTAGTAAAGTGAATAAACGTTTCAAAAACCTTTATCGGTTTCACTGAAACATTTTGCATAATAGTGTGATAATGGGATGACAACCTGAAGAATTGTTGTCTATTTCTTGAAGCTATTCCAGTTTCGACTGTTCATTCAACAGCTTCATTTTTATTTAATATTAGCTGAACATCTTCATTTAATATTAGCTTAATATCCTACTTTAATATGTACTCAACATTTTCATTTAATATTAGCTCAACATTTTCATCTAAAATTAGATGCAGAAGCGTAACACTATATATATTTTGAAATGAAAACATATCAAGAGAGCGTCTGCCTAATGCTTGAAATAGAACAGTTTTTTCCCAGCTTTCAAAATTTCCTGAATGTTAAAGTTGAATCAATACTTGGACATGTAAAACATTTTGAAAAAATCTCAGCAGTTCTGCAGTCAGAGTTATAATCACTTTCTAGAAAAACTCAAAACCGTGATACAAAATAGGAAAAGTATGATTGCCATTTTCATATCCATATACAGTATACATAATATATGTATATATGTGGCGCTTGAATAAATTAATGAAACTAGAACTAACTTTTAGAACACCACAAAGGACTGTACAGAAAACATGCAATCTGACAAATCTTTTGACAGTAATTCTACTGCAGGCTATACTCTAAAAGTAGTCCCATTGGAAGCAATATTTTTAGAGCAATCCCATGACAATCCACATTTTGAAATCAATCCCATTCAAACTAAAATTTTTAGAGCAATCCCATCGCAATACGCATTTTGAAAGCAATCCCATTCAAACTATTATTTTTAGAATAATTCCATCACAACGAGTTAGAACATTCAGCACGCGTCACAGCGCTTAGGCATCTTTTTCATGGAATATTGCATGCATAGAAGGATTTAGATGACCGGAATCCAGGCTTACAGCAGGATTTACCAGCTGAGTGAATAAAGCCCACCAGAAAATCAAGTTATTCATGTATGCGGCTGCCGTTCATCATTCATTGTGATAGCTATCAGTGGAGGTCACTCTGCTCCTTTATTATGACCTTTATTTTGCTGAGTTCCTGCAAAGTTCCACAAGAAAGATGGCATCTAGCAACCAAAAAAAATGTTATTGTGCCAACACCGATAAAGATGAGGATAGAGACCGAAAGTTTTTCATGGACTTGTGGTGAATTCACGGAAGAAATTCTGAAGCCGATTTTCTTTTTCTTTTCGTGGTTTCTGTTTAGCTAAGCGCGCTATTCTTAAGCGACCGGTATTTTTTTTCATTTATCAAATATTATGTAAGTTATCTTCACCACTTTTTGCTGCTCATCCAATATTGCATATTGATTTTATCTTTTAACCATGTAGCTTTTAAGTTATTTTAAAATATTTGACAATCAATTTTGAACTAGTCTTGGAATACATAAATAAATACTGAAACAAATACATGTACTAATTCAGGCCATCCAATTTTCCTTATTTAAAACTATATTTTTTCCCTTAATATTTGATGTTCAGTCATCCAAATGGAACAAGCTTAGCTGACGGAAGTAACAATATCATTCACAGTAACTATCACTAATAAAATATTTCATCGAAGTAACTTTTAAAAGTTCTGAAATTCCAGTTCAGTTTTGAAATTTCAGTCAAGTTTTGTAGTTCTAGTTTCCTAGTCTTTGAATTTCTCTCGGTTTCAAACGGTCACGCATCAGTACAATTAATATAATTACATTAAGGTTGTGTACACGAAAAATGTAGACATCATACCGATGTATACATTTTACGTGGACACCCTGTATACAGTAGATTCGAAACTCAGTTTAAAAACTTACAATTGAAAATTCACTGCACAATTTTGAATTTACCTCCCATAGCACAATTAGAGGTTATGTTCTCAAAGCATATTCCAAATTGCTTACATCAAAGCACATTTTGTGATTGCATGTTAAACGCAAATATTAATCGCAGCTTTTTGAAATACAAATATGCAGTTATAAAGCTCTTAAGCCTCAAAGCCCACACGTAAATCATAACGTTGAAATAAATAGAAATATTCATCTCAGATCAGTTTTTAAAAACTTGACATCTAGTTTTCAACGAGCTGAAAGGTAATTACTTGAGAAACATGAAGAAAATCTGTAATCCTATTAGCAGAATTGGACGTTTTAAAAAATTATGCAGCAATAAGTGAAGGCAAACGTAACTTGAAAAACTAGTTGTAAAGTTGGAAAGAAGCGTGTTGTGCCATTTGTATTGAAAAGTATTATTGAAACAATAGTGAAATCCAGCTATTCTATCAGGCTTGCAAAAACACTTTCCTCACCTCAAAAAACTTCATAAAATCAAGCAAACAAAGGGATAAAATAATATAAGATATAAATACCTATTAAACTAAACACCGAGCGAATGAATTGTCCACGTTATTAAGAAGGTATTTTTCTTTTCAAAATGAACTGCTAGGGTCATCAGGAGTGTACTTGTTTTATGTCCTTATCAGAGAAATAAAATTAATTTACTCTGAAAATATTACTTTTTACTTATTTTTGCTAAGAGCGTCAAAAAGAGCTGTCTTTTGTGAAATTTTATTCATAGTTTAGTGCGTGCATTAATATTTCACATTATCGTAATGTAGTTTTATCTATAGAGCTATCTATTAAATAAAACTCACATGCATTTGTGCCTATGACAAAACTAACGCATATAAACTTTGAAAGCTGGTTTGAAAATTTATTTAAATTCTTCAGAAAAACATGAACATCAGTATAGAAAATTTTAAAGGCTAATGAGTAAAACTATTTTATTGCATGTCCTATAATCTGAAATAAATTTTTACTTGTCACTATATTTCTCTATTAAAAAAAAACAAGCTGGCATGCAGGGCTAAACTATTTTTATGTAAAATTTGCACGTCTCCCAAAAATTGAGATGAGGATACTTCTAACAATCCCTTCCTCGTTTGTGGAAGCTGAGAAAAATGCTAGGCAAGTCTCGGTAAACTTAAGAGGTGGGGCAAACTCGCAGAGTTTTCTTTAATCAGTTTAGTGGAAAAGTTGTCCTTGTTTCCTCTTCGCCTCAAACGCAAGAGAAACAACGGACTCTCGTGACGAGCGTGGGGACGAGCAGAGCTTTTCTGCTTTTGCCTCTCTGGATCCTCTTTGTTCTTAACTGCAAATTTGACGCCGAATTCTGATATTTATCAACGTTAGGTTGAAAAATTCGGGCTGGAATCGGAGGGGAAAATGAAGAGACTTAGCGTGATGTTGAAAAATTATGTTTGCAATCAGAAGGAAAAATGAAGAGACTTTTCAGCATGATGTTGAAAAATTAGCGCTGCAATCAAAGGGGAAAATGAAGAGACTTAGCGTGATATTGAAAAATTAGGGCTGCAATCAGAAGAAAAAATGAAGAGACTTATCAGGACGAATTTGAGAAACTAGGACTGAAATCAAGAAGCAAAATGAAGAGACTTACCAATACCAGGTTGAAGATTATGATAGAAATTAGAGAGAGAAGTGAAAAAAACCTAACATGATAAAAAATAAGGACAGCTAATGAACGACAAAACTGGAAGAGTTATGAACGTCGAATTAAGGATTAGGACTATAATGTAAACACAAAATTGAAAAAAATGATCGACTAAGACATTGAGGGGAGCCAATGGAGGGTAAAATAAATAGACTAATTTACGTCAAGTTTATAAAGAAAACAGTGATTGTTGGACATGTTATTGCGACTCCTCATCTGGACGGAAATGATGATGTAATTTGAGAGTACATTACGAAAGCATTTAACACCTAAGAGGTACAATTTCTAGGCATAATTAAGTAGCAGTAGAATACGAAGGCGATATTCAATATGTCTCAACAAGATAAATTAAGACCGTGCACTGTAATTACACTACACGACACAGCCTGCGAGCAATCTGTGGAACAACTTAGAAATTACAAATTCAATTATAGGAAAATAATAAAAGGTATCAAAACAGGGCATGCAATTGAGAGATAGAAGTGAGACACTTCTATGTGCAGGGTGTTGTTAAAAGATCTAGTACATTTGGGGCTTAAATAAAAGCGAGAATCACACACAAAATAGATCTAAAGAATGAATAAAGGTCAAATTACAAAATACAATAAATTTACTTTTCATTAATGAAATCACACATTTAGCTATATACTCTGTTCTCCTTTTCATCAAACCTAAAAATATGTCCGATTATTTTGTTACATCCTGTGTTCGGTTCGAAAACACATCAAACAAACAGTGAAAACAGAAATTTCTTAGCCTAGAGAGAAAATTCTAAATTTTGTTTACTAAATTTATTTTATAAGTCTCCGTATTTTTTTCGTCTGAATTTCCATGGTTATATGTTTAACGAAAAGGAGAACAGAGTATTAGTATTCATATTTTGTACAAAATCGTGAAAATATTTTGTTGATCAATGATGTTATCATCATTTATGTCTATAACTTAGGGGGATTTTAACCTCACGTTTATGTAACACCACCTGCACCTCGATGTAACTACGCCCCTATGTAACACCCCCTGCACCTCGATGTAACTACGCTCCCATGTAACACCACCTGCACCTCGATGTAACTACGCCCCCATGTAACACCACC
>VCRD01000219.1:7383-29753 GCA_006783055.1 Trinorchestia longiramus
TGGTGGATAAAAGCGCAAGTCCACCACCACTTGCGCCCTTGTCCATCTCAATGTAAATAAGTAAGACCCAGCAGTGTTTTTATTAATAAAATTATTATGTTGTGTAAATTAGCCTTTTTATTATCCACTGGAGGCTGAAAAAACAACTTATGTATTACCTGTTAATTTTCAAAAAAAGTATAGATGAGACTTCAATATCTAAAAAAAATGTGAAAACATCAATGTCCAAAAAATTGTCAAAGTATGAGCTGAACACGCAAAATATAACTTTTGGCGCTCTTCAATGGCTGGAACGATCAATGAAAAACATGAGCTAGATTCCCAGGGAAGAATTAAGTGTACAATACTGCCAAAAAAAGAAAAAATTTAAAACATAGGAGTGATAAACTACAAACAATACAAAAGTATAATGAACAAAATTAATGGATTGATTTTTTTAATTGAAACTTTTTTGGGATGGGTTTTAATTCCACTTCTGAAAAAAAATTATGGTGTTAGTTCGTTCAATATGACTTCCGTTCATCTACCTAAATAAATAATTGGCAAATCTATGTTTTCAGAGTTTTCATTTTAGAAATATTTATGTATGAACTCGAATAAAGTACCTAGT
Source organism: Trinorchestia longiramus (assembly GCA_006783055.1). Taxonomy (NCBI): domain Eukaryota; kingdom Metazoa; phylum Arthropoda; class Malacostraca; order Amphipoda; family Talitridae; genus Trinorchestia; species Trinorchestia longiramus. The sequence continues at coordinate 7,994 of VCRD01000219.1, forward strand.
TATACTGAGGAGCGTTCAATGTGAAGTACATACAATGTATTTCAGAATTAAAGCAACGAACTTTTTGGTAGGTTCATGAAAATTCAAATGCGCAATTTTGTTTTTAAGGGTTGAAACTCAAAGATGAATAAAAAGCAAATGATAGTGTGTTGCATTCATTCGATGTAACCACCCTTATTAAGAACTACAGCTCTAAGTCTATTTACAAATGTATCGCAAGCAGCACGTATCTATTATTGTGGAATTGCTTCCCATTCCTCCTGCAGTTTTGCTTTGAGGGACTCGAAAGAAGTGTTAAGGGTAACTACAAACCTTGTCTCCAAAATGGACCAGATGAAAAAGTCCAAGGGATTGAGATCGGGGCTCCTTGTTGGCCATACTTTTTTGCTTCTGAACGATGGAATGTTCCTCTGAATCCAGGTTTGGGTTACGTTGCAGCCTTGTGATGGTGTCGAATCCTGTTGGAGACTCCACACTGAACTTTGAAAATATTTTGTAGCCCTTGGTAGCAATTTTGATTCCAAAATAGAAGAAATGTACCGTTCTGAGTTCAATTTGACCCCACAAGGCACAAAAAACAAGCTGAAATTTACCTGTGGTTGTCACAGGTGCCCAAACCATGACAGACTGTGCATTTTTTGACGCTTGAACTCCAAACTCGGTAGTTCTAATTGTTCACAACTTGCTGAGTGTCAAATTTTTCCTTATCTGGGAACACCAAGTTTGGGAATATGCCTTGAGCTATCTCATTAGGGACGTGAGGACTTCTTTCAGCTCTCATTCTCCCATGATGTTCAGTAAGCTCATGATATTTCATCTTTTTGTAAGGTTTATTTCCCAGATCATCCTTCAACACTCGATACATTGAAGTTTTACTAACACCGGCTTCTGCAGACAGTTCTCCATGGGATCGACGTGGGTTTCGACGCAACTTTTCCCATGTGTTTTTGATAATTTTTTTTGGTCCGACCACTTTGTTTCCGGCATCGTCCTGGTTTATCAGAGGTAGTGCTAGTGTCCTCAAAATGTTACAATTTTTCAAATAGTTGAACGGTGAATATTTAGCTTCTTCGCAATTGATACGTTACTTTCGCCTTCTTTGTGGAGTTTGATAACGATACTTCGATCTATAGCTATTATATAAAGTATGAATTTAAAATTTAGGCACTTAAAATAAAAAGATTATCCTACTTCCTTCAAAATAATTCGAGATTTAAATAACCAAATATTGATTTTCAATGATTTATTTACTATGCAAAACTAGTTGCCTTCATTCTGAAATACCCTGTAATTCTTCAATTTTATATGCTCAAAAGTGTCATATTTGGTTAAAAATGGTTTCAGTTTTTATTTACATAATCGACCGACTCAGGGGAATACATGAATTACGTATGTAGTCATACTCAATATTGACAAATTATTGTCACTATTAGAATAGAATGCAATAGTGCAATAGAAACGATGCCGATTACTTTAGACGATACCGTCTAAAGTAAAGGCGTCAGTCACGCGCGTACACTGCAATCACTTGAACCAACAGTCAGGTACAAGCATTTCAGTCACAGACATGTATCACAATCATACACTGGCACCAGGAGATAGGTGCAACTGGTTCACTTGTACGTATTATAATGTACAATTAGTACGCTATAATACAGAAGGTGGGGTTCCTAATCCAATATTGGTCTAGACGATTTTTACATGTATTCACAATGCCAGCAGAAACGATGTTTTCGGGCAGCTGGTTCCACGTTGCGGCTATTATAACGGGTAAGAAGTTTATACCTTGGGATGTCTTGGTTGCTCATTATTAGTCTTTGGCTGTTAATTCTGGTTTGCACATTAACGTCTCTTTCAAAAAGATCTCCCAGGGTAACATCGTTAAGGCCTTCGAGATACTTAAAGGTCCCAATGAGTTGTCCTGGCAGTCTTCTTTGTTCTAGGGCAGGGGTTCCCATCCTGGGTGCTCGCACCTTTTGAGGGTGCGAGACGATATTCTAGGGGGTACTAGAAAGCTCTAGGTAAATAATTGGACATTGGCTATATGTGGACATTTTTATTTTCTTTGGCAATGGACTAACTTTGTTTTCATTTTAAAGTTAAGTATCGTTATTTAGTGACCGTAACATACATAGCTGAAAAGATTCAATCATACCATACAGTTAACGCGTACATTAGTTCCTAAAGTTTAGGACCTAAACTGAACATGTTTGTTAGCGGGATAAAACAAGTTCAGGCGTCAGCTATTCCTCACTGCCTGGCAATTTTTGTTGTTATAAATGAAATAAATGGAATTTTCTAAGCATTTGAAAATTAGTCCTTGTAGTATTTAGTATTAATTTTTACTACTTAGTTATTTGTTCTATTTCAGGTAGTTGATTAATTTTTTGAGGTTTATTTCAATGTTAATTTATGATATGTTTCAGGGCTATATTTGTAATTTCCTTTACAAATCATATTAACGAATGAAGTAACAATTTTTTTATAAAATATTATTACGAATCTGCATAGTTTAGCCTCGAACAAAATATAAATTTCAGGGGGTGCAATGTTCGAATGAAATGTCTTTAAGGGTGCGGGTGAAAAAAGGTTGGCAGCCCTTGTTCTATGGGGATAAGTTCAAACTGTTAAAGGTGACTTTCGTAGCTGAGAATGCGGAATTCTGGAATTATTTTCGTTGAAGGAATTTTTTCATTTTGTTAATATCCCTTGGTAAGGCAGAAGAACAGAGTTGCTCTGCATATTATAGAGCGGTAATAATATGTTTTTTGACTTGTATTCAAAGTTATGTACAATGAAACTATGAATCCTGCTCGCGTTTTTCACGCTTTTTTCCATTAGTTTATCATATTTGAGATATTCAGTGACAATGACACCTAGATCTCTTTGTCGCTGTACTGCTTCAACGGGTATATCATTCACTGTGCGTTAGAAATGCTGGTTATTTGGACCAACGTGCATGACTGAACATTTTCCAATGGTAAAGCTCATTTGCCAGGTTTCGGTCCATAGTCGAAGACGGTTGAGGTCTGATGAGATAGTTACTCTGTCCCTTTCGGTGAATCCTTTGTGACAGAGTTTCGTGTTATTGGCTAATTTGTTGATTTTACTGATGATTACATCAACGTCGTTGATGTAGATGATGAATTGGAGTAGGCCTATAACGCTACCTTGGTGGTCTCTTAATATTGCATGCATCGAATCACTGGCTTAATAATTAAGCCAATGATTCGAATTATTGTGAATCATCACTCGGAGGTAACAGTATTTTTGGGATAGGAAACAGAAATAATACGCCAACAAACAGCATAAACGTAGTACAGCACCTCTATCAAGACCTGCACTTACGGAGGATTTTTCTTTCATTTTAGGGAGGGATCAGGATCTACAATATCTACAATAACTACTAGTTCTGTCAAATTTACGAGTAGGCCTACTACTAGAGTGACTACCGTTACGTCTTCAACTACTATTTCTACTACCACTACAGCTACTACTAATTCATGGAGTAACTAGATCCTTAAAAGGTTCGTATAAAGTTGGAAAAGTTTCGCTAATGATAACTTGGAGAGGCTCGGGATTTCAGCGTAAGTTGGATTTGATGTCTACGTAATTACTTCAAAACATCGACAACAGGAACCAAGTGGAATATTAATTCATACAACTTTAATTTGTGCCCTTTAAACCAGTTGAGGTGGGAACCAGCAGGAGAAGCAGATACATATAATATAAACAACAGAACGGTCAGCGCCACGCGTAGAGGTCTACCGAGTGTGTGTTCGTACGTACGATGAACGAAGTGCAACATAATTCTTTGCATTATTAGATGTGAGAGAACTGAATAATATTATCAGTGAAATTAATGAATGGGACTGCAGTGATTATTAATTCATGAGAGTATATTTGGTTAAGTATTAAGAGTGAGATTAAGTGATAGGATTGGAGTGATTTTCAGTGAACTTTGACGTGTTCGCGTGCATTTAGAATGTGTCGTTAGATAGAGCAGTGTTTCAATTCCGTAACCACTCGGCATTAAATGATTTAAGTAATTATTGTGAGTGAAATTGGTTGATTTGAAGTGATAGCTCACATTGATTTCATAACAAATTTACGTGTTTTCTGTGTGTTTTTCCATTAAATATTAGGCTTGTTAATTGTGTTTATTCCCTTCTTGTGTTGGCCTTATTAATATATAATACATCATTCATGTCAGGGGGTTTGGATTCCTCCAATTTAGGACGTCTTACTCATTATGAAAAATGTATTGCATTTCAATTAACTTAAAATGCGTATGTAATAGATTCACTTTGTAAGAATTCAATTGACGTTCGTAAACATCGTAATTATCACATAATTATGTTGTAACCGTGTAGAGAAAGAGCACGTATCTCCACACACTAAATACTAACAAATGCACCCATAAAGCGAGTACATATGCTGACTTCTACTACCCATAACGTATCACTTGATAAAAATTCAAATCTTATAACAAAGTTTCTTCTTGTAATACTGTTTTGCTTTAATAAAAATCAATAAAACTCAGTGTAACATTTGTAGAAAAGTTATATATATATAAATTTAAAATAAGTCAATAATAACTTCTATATTTTAAAGAGCAATTTAGCAAACACATTTAAAACTAGTATACAGGCTATTCGATTTTTTGGAACAATTGTGTTTTCTTTAATCTAAAGATTTGTTCTTGATGTGATGAATCTTAGATAAGTGCAAATCAAGGACTACTATAATTACTATATTTATAGTAGTCCTTGGTGCAAATGTATCACTATTGATCAAATTGTAAAGTAAACATGCTTAGCAGTGCATCTAAATTTACTTCAATACATTAAAACTTTGACAAAATATATTTTGAATGGAGAACCAAAGAATTACTGTGTTGCATTGTCGTTATATTGCTCCTGGAAATTGGGAGGTTGCATTTATGTCCTTGGTTAACTCTCATCATTCATGGTAATTTACATTTTTCGTCGTACGTCTGGAGGAACTCTGTTAGAACTAAGTATGAACATTTTATTCATGGATCATCAGTGCTAATTAGGTTTTTTATTTAAACCACATTTTCAGCCCACATTTTCCGTCCTACAATTGTCGACTAATTAAATCTTGGAACCTTAGAAAACCACCTTGGCAGTTGTGTAGAAGGGTAAAAAACTGAAAACAATACAAGCACAAAGGTGAGAGAACTGATATAATCAAGCATGCGAGTATATGGTTACCATAAGCGATGCCGCATCTCAAACCAACAAACAAACAAACCGACACCCCCACAAACAGTTTCATTCCCTATGTTCGAATTTTTCGTCGTTGTGCTTGAAGTTAAATTTATTTTAATTATTTGCAGAATGACACCAAAATGCTAAAATGAAGTATGCCATTTAACTCGGGATCCAGTCAAAACGTAATGAATGCTCGTATATCAAATGCGTCCTACATAAAAAAAAGAATTTAGCATTAATTTTAAAAGCTTACGAATTCATGCCTGTTCTCTTGACATTTAAAATGCAAAAATCGATTGGTAAACACATGTATGTATATACTTGTGTTTGACAATGTTGTGTGTGTATGTATGCGTACATACACAAGTATATATATACAATTCAAAGATGAATAATTTACTGGGACCGAAAATATTTGTGAAATTTTAATAAAATAGAGAATTATCCACAGTAGTAATGCTGTGTGAGACAAATGAGAACGTTATACCTCAGTTTTACCTTCAATATGTGAAGCTGGATTTGTGAGTGATTTCAAAATTTAGAAACACTAGGTACACTACGAACCCTACGTTCCTTTCACAGGGTTCCTAGAAACTTTAAAACGTATACCTATTCTATCACGAATAGATCGTGATCTAAAAACACGAGTAGAGACAGATTCTGCATGACTTTATCGCTGCTTCAAACCACGAGTTTAGGCGTGTGCTCGCAATGAATCCATCAGCAACAGTGGGAGGACAACGGCGCGTTTCTGCCGTACACTCTCTTGATTTGCTCAGCCCCGAACTGGCCGAACACGAAAATCTGCGAGGACTTGTAGCCGAGGAGCCTGAGTCCATGGCAGCAGCACAAAGACATGTTTGGCCCACCACAGATCAGGATCTGTTCCGAGGTGAAAGTAATGAGCACAGAAAATGTATTATATACATATATATTGTTTGATTGATATTTCAGAATACCTAAAACTAGCCTAACATCAACTGTCAATCACGAGTGATCAGTCTCAGTGACCAATTGAAACGCCATACATCACATGCTAAATAATATCAAACATATATGTTGTTGCCGAAGGTCAGTTAATTTTATTAGCAATTTCCTCTTATGCTTAGAAAGTGTCCTCGACGCACCTTGTGCTTGTCAGTCTGGTTTTTGCTGACGTGTTTGTCCAGTTTGCTGACGTCTATGAAGCCTTCTTCTTCACCCCAGTCAGCTGGGGCTTCACCGAGAGTGTGAATCACTTCGAACTTAGCATTTGTTGCTGAAAAATAATAAAATTCAACGTAACCTATCTCGGGGATGTTTGCACTACCTAGATCCAGCTTGCATGAAAAAAATAATCCACTCTAGGTCCAAGTAAAATTAGTTTTTCAATTTATTGCAGGGTATTTTGCCACTTACCAATGGTAGTCGATAAATTCCATTTAGAAATTATGATTCCAGTCCATGACAAGCAACGAGACATGTTCTAGGGGTTACGTGTACATTAATAGTTTTTGTAACTGAAATAACCATTTAAAACTATCCTCTCTGTAGTTTCTCGCGGTTTAGTTCTCCGGGCATCAGTTTTCCTGCCATTTCACAAACATTCGTGAATGAAATAAAGTGAGCCGTCATTATGCAGTAAAAATTCTTTTTTAGAGATAACCGATACTTTTAGACTTAATGTGACACTTTATAGTTTTTCTTCTACTCAAAATTATAAATATAAATCATCGAGAAGTCATATAGGAAAAACAATTGAGGGGAAATGGGGCTATTAACTACCAAAATACGAATAGTGATGAACCAGAATGCTTCTGAAGTATGAGCAAGATAAACAATTCAAAACTACGATTATCTTGGTACAGATTTCTCAATTTAACCAACGGAAGTATACGCGTAACGGCAAGTTAGTTAGATTAAAGATTAGGACAAAGGATTAAACAACAACCATAGTCACATCAGTTAAAGATAAATGAAAAGATTCAAGTACTGATCTGTAGGATGGATGCAACTGTTCTGACTAAATATACAATAAAGAAAATGGTTATTTTCATTACGCCTAACTAAACATTTCATATTCACCAGCGTATTGGTCAAGTTCGGTTTTGTAAAGGATGTCGTCCTGCGTTTCTGAGTAGAAGATGAGTTTGAGTTTTGTGCGGTCAGCCTCGGACGCGAGGATAGTCCTGAGGAGCTGCAGCCCCGGGGTGATGCCTCCGCCAGATGCCAGGAGGGTCACTTCGTCCAAGCTGTTGGGGGAGTACTCGAAGCCCCCACACGGGCCTCTGCACTCGATGGTGTCTCCTTAAATTGGGGAATGAAGAGTTAAGGAATATAAATGAATGCATTGTATGCATACTTACAATGAAATAACCGAATCTGAAACAGGGAGAACCCCTTAAGAAGGGGCGGAGCTGGGTCGTTACGCAGGCTATGAAATTACGAGGAGATCGTAAAATACAGGGAAAAGCAACAGTTGTATTGCGGCACTCTGTATATTTGGATGGTTAAAGTGCAGCTACATTTCGGAAGAGAGCTATTAAAATAGACATAAAATGCATTTACCTGAACAGAGTAAATCAAAATATACTCACCATCATTTCATCCTAGATATCGAGGTTGCAACGCTGTGTTGCATATACATATATTATATTTTTATCCGATCTGGATCATTGTTGCCAACGGTGGTACATCATGATTGATTTTCTACCGTTAGCACTTGTGGAGCCCAAATTTATTCGATGCACTTTTCCCCGATTTGAATAAATATGTAATGGATTATTTTGATGCGTTCCCTTCAGAGTTGATCCTACCACAGAAATCACTTTTTGATATTTAGTTCATTGACGTGAGAATGCAAAATTACTTGCGAACATCTTATCCCTAATATAACTTGCGTAAAGTTCGCATTAGTGGAAGTAAATTACGCACTACGTTATCGCTTTATGAATAGCGACACTTTGAAAGAAGCGTAATTCGTTGAATCTATCAGCCTTCGAATCTATCCGTCTCAAAAATATTAAACATCATAGAACATTTCACTATTTTTGTGTACAGTGACACACTCTATTCCTTAAAGTCACTCACTTTATTTTTCTCTTACAGTATCATGAACTTCTACTCTCGGGAATGTAGTGACAATTTCCTAATGACGGCGTTGCTCACGACTTAAAGATGTTCACTCACCGATTTTTAAGTTTCGGAAGTATTCGGAGACAATCCCGTGTGACTCGTATCGTAGCACGAGTTCGAGAACGGTCGGATCGTCAGCCAGCGACACAGGTGAGAAGAAGCGCCTGTGAGCACCATGATCTGGGATTGCAACTTGAACCTGAAACCCAGTGACAATTTCAGTCGACTTACACAGTCAGTGCTCGAAATTTGTGATTCACTTAATTAAACTCATGGCTGAACCAGGTGCCCTAAACGGAACTACCTTATCATAGATACAGCTGCCTCATTAAAAGAAATCCCTTCTAATTACACTGAGTGTTTCTTTAAATATTGACTATGGTCAGGGAATGTTTATTTATTAGTCCCTTATTTCAAGTACCTTAAACACAGTTTTCTTAACACAGGCGTGGTTGTCTCACTTGAATGTACTGCCCAGGAATAAGGCCGCTGTGATTGGCCCCATCTGGCAGAGAAAAGCAAAAGGATGTCATTTTCTTTGTCAGGTCGATTTTTGACTTCAGGGTGAAGCTTATCCAGGCCTCCGGGTTCAGAGCTGAATGGAATTTACGGCCATTTGTGAATTCCTGTCAATAATTTAACAACGTTAGTACACTGCACTTGAAACCGGCTGCAACAACATTCAACATTCGTGTTATAACATTTGTGTCAGCAGTTTAATCATTGCACAAACCGCAGAACATGAAAGTAAATTGTTTGAGAAAATAAATAGATGATAATGAAACTCAATTCTAGTAAAAGCAAAAGTCCTTTGATATTCACCTCACGATAAGAGTTGTCAGTGTTCAAAAACACTTGCAGTAGAGTTAAACGCGTTGCAGCAGTTGTATAATGGTCTTAATACAGAGACAATTGAGAAATGCAATAGAGTCGTTGTATGATTCGATGCGTCATCGTTGCTAGGTTCTCTATAAGCAATTTTGTGTTTGGAAAATTCCAATGAAAGCCTATGATCACAACTAAATGCTTTTAACAGTTAAACGCACGAGTTGTATAGTAATTACTTGGATGGCTATTTCGTAGTATACAATTTACATTATTTCTCTTAGTGACCAGATTGCAACGGTTAAATATCTCGAAATTGTCTATGACATTACAATGAATTGTATAGCGCAACCAGGCACCATGCGTGATGGCCTACAACCAAAACGACAAATTTTAAGTTTCTTTGAGGTGCATCGTCATATAAAGTATCTTCGTTGACAACAGCGAGAGCCAAATTTTAGCACAATTTCATCTTTATTAGAAGTGTGGTTCTCAGAATAGCTTTCTCGATTCCCCTATCATACAGGCGTTTGGTCGATTTTCTCGCTATAAATGATAAAAAACTTTAGAAGTAAGTTAAAATTTAAGAATCCAACGCCCTCGTAATTGAAATGATTTTCAAAATTTGCCAAACACCTCGATATATTATTGTTTGTTGTTTGTATAAGGAGTTCATTTTGTCACGCTCAACTCCTGAATGTACTATTGACTTCATGGATGTACAGTTACTTTTTCCTGAGCAGCTGAGAAAAAATTTCGTATTTTTTCGAACAGAAACTATGAATGTGAAGCACAGTATTTAACCAAGTATATAAACTGAGCAGATGCAACTCTTATGTTGAGAACGAGATTATATCTGAATTGATCAACAAAATGAATCGAGTGTTTTAGGTGAAAAGATGTCATACAAACTCATACCTTGCCAAGGTACCGTACGGGGGAAGTATTGAAAGGATTATCGAAGTCTTCGTAAGGTTTCTCCATAGGAGAAGCTTTTTCCTGAGTTATTTCTTGCTGAAGTGTCTTCAAGAAATCTTCTTTCTCGGAGAGGGACATTTTTGACATTTCCTGGTGTAGGACTCGCTTGTTAGGATTTTGCACCCTGGAAAATAAATTACTTTATCCATAATCTTCAAGAGACGCTTCGCGCCTTAAAATGGAAATTTTAATTACTTGTGTTTGTCAAATAAATTGAAGGTTTGAGTAATATAATTAATACGAACAGTTAGACGAGCATTGAAATCTAGTAGTTGATATTTCACAACACTGTTGCCTGTTGCCTGTTATTTCCACTGACTTTTGCCAATTAGAATATCTTAGGAACGAGTTCCTTTTAGAAGCCCATACAAGTTTCCAGATGAACTACTTCACTCATTTTGATTTGAATAATATAAATCAGTCAGTAAACATCAATGAAAATTGTGGCCGGTGGGAGAAATTTCAGTGAGCAATTTAAGGTTCAAAGAATTCGCAAGTGACCTTAGTGAACGATGTTTCAAATGTGCTAGACATTTCCGTTCTTATCCATCAGCAGACTAGTGCTGATGATTATACCTGCCCAACATTATTTATAGCTTAGTTTAGTAATTTGATCTACAAGACTGCAATACGTTTAGTACACAGTTTCTTTCAGAAATGGAATTATCATGAAAGACAAATCCCTTTTCTGGTAAAAAACAGCAAGTTATCTATCGATAAGACATTAAAACGACACGTAAAAGTTAAATGTACATGTTATTTCTACAAGTTCTTGTTATAAATCAAACAAACGAGGGTTTTGCGCGCAGGCGCTCTGCTCAGTGACGTTAGACTCAATGTCCCGTAATTGAGTTTCCTATTGACTACTTTTTTGCCATTTAAACATGAGAATAGCTACACCAGAATGTATATATGAAACAAAACTACTTAAAATTCTATTTTCCAGATGGTGGCAGAAGGTTCCTGGACGATATTGCTCGCATGTGATTAATATTGTTTAAAAGTATATACAAGGCACTGATTACAAGTTGCTGGTTTTAAACTAAATTTTTCCTATTCAATATCTTTTCAATTTTGGGGAGAATTTCTACGCACGTAGACAACGGTAACAGGTCCTAGTCAGTGTACTGTGTTACAGCTACAATGTGCTACAATTGCTACAATGTGGTGAAACATAAATGGTAGTATATATAGGATCATTGATTATACCATCTATGTATAGGCGAGCGATACAACGCTGGCTAAGTTTTCTAGTGCTGCACCCTGAAGTCTCCAATTGTACACTTTATCATGTCACAGTGTCAAGTTTTTTTATTCTGTATAGTCACTTAGCATCTGATTAGTTTCATCCAGGCAGTCTAATATTATTATTAGCGTAGCGAATTGTTTGTGCTATGACTTTGTTCTTATGCTAACACCAAAACTCTCTTAAAGGAAGGTTCTCCCATGCTGTACATCTCGCATGACCGTAAAAATAAAAATAAAAACAACGCTCTTCAAAATTTTATCCACACTCACGAACGGATTTGAAAAATGACCACAAAAGGTTATGGGCCAAAATCTTAATTGACACGTGTTTTGCAATCAAAGATTTTGATAAATTTTATTGGGTTGAGAGACAAAGTAACACAAGTCTTACCAAAAGTCTAGCGATTGGGGTCCTAAGAGCAGAGCTTGTCCAATGATGGAATGCAGCACCTCTGTGGTGGGCGCCATGACAGACCCGGCCTTGCCGTCTCTCAGAAGCCGCTCCAGCCCTAGTTCGCGCTGTTCAACATGACGATCATTTCAAAATTCTTTATAATCTGTATCATACTTAATATAATGTTGACTTTTAGTCGGAGGTAAAATAAGGTGAACAATAGAAATACTCCTGTATTTTAATGCTATTGACATCAATGGCGAAAAACATGAAAAATAAACTTAACAGAGGAGCAACTTTCAATTTGTCAGCATCAACTTTCAATTTATTATTGAGGCACCATGAATACCTTGCATTTTTTTGCATATAATTTTTTTCAATTTGTTTATCTATTTGTAGTAATCTTTATTCAAACTGAACATCAATTTTCGGCTTGGATCGCTTAGAACCCCATGACATTGAAAATTAACAAATTGCGATAGAAAAAAAACGATTGAAAGAACTTGTGAAACTGACCTTGTAACCTGTCCCACCACATGCTTTAAGCATGAGGTCTGAAACTTTACTGACGTTTTCAGATGTAATTTCTTTTACTTGAAACTGCCAGAATGTATAAGCCGATCTGAAACAAATTAATTATGCACTGGACAAAGAATATCAATTAATTCAATGAAACAAAACCGCTGACACTGATTTAAAGGCGAATGTTTGAATTAATGAAGTATTCTACGGGAAAAACGTATTCTTGTGAATTATAATCAAGTAATACAGCATTCGGATCCCAATTGATGTAAAGTAAAGGTTGAATATACAAAGTAAGCTGTAACTCCTACGATTAACACGTAAGAGTTCTGAAAATGTTACGTAGATATTGCAGTCCATCTATATCATTCGAAGAACCTATGATAAAAATTTTCAACCTGTCTGCAGATAACTGTCATAAGTTTTCAATATACTTGATAAATATACCTGGGCATTTTCAGAGTTGTCTCGAGTGACCAGTCGTTGTTATTGGTGGCTTTATCCAGTCCTTGGCAGAGGCTAAAAAGACTTAGACGTGCTGCTGTCGTAGAGCACATGCACGTTCCAAAGTAATCCTATAGTGGGTAGATAAAGAACATGGCAAAGTCAACTACTTAACAGTTTATCACACTTTAGTGCGGTCCAAGATATACATGACACATCATAAAAAATTAAGCGATATACTGCATATAAGTTACATAGTGTAATACCTTTTTATAGCTTAACTTAATGCTTTAGCTGAGGAATTTTAGATAGTAAAGAAAATTTCTATAGCTCGCAATAATTTGCTTACTCTAAAATGTTTCATTCCCAACCCAATCTGAATTTAAAACAATCTCATGAACCTGGAAGTGTAGACACTTTTCGAATCGGGTTTACAACTAAAAGTAACTAGTTGGGAGATGTGCGAAGTCAATGTGAATTGTCCTTAATGTCAGGATTACTACATGTACGAGTCAATGCCTGACTTGTATGATGGGGTAGTCGCAGACGCGCATGCCCACGTCCCCATGCGCGTTCCTGGTGACGTGTTTCTTGGCCACATCCATGCACGCCATGGCGATGCCGTTCCAGCACGCCGATGCTGCTACCACAAAAGCCGATGTTGCAGCTTCTCCATTGTTCTGGATAATATTCATCTTTAAAGTTATTTAAAAATCATAAAGTATACATCAGCCCTCTAAAGCTCATATGGTACAAGAATCATACAATGTACGTACACGTACGGAAAATGGATGGAGATGGATTAGAAGTAAATGAAGTAGATATTAGAAGAAATATTAATAACTCAAGGGATCAAGGTATGTTAACCACGAGAGATTCTCAGTTTAGAGATGCGCATAGCTGACTAAAGCCAACAGTGTGTACACTGTACTACCTGCTTAATGGACCGATTTTATGACATCGAATAGTTGGGTAAACTGGGAATTATCTCAATGACTCATGTGCTCTCAATTTATCTTCATATTTTTTACCTAGGTTAACATGGTTGCAATGTAATCGTGAAATAACTATGTAGCTAATGAAAAGATTTGGAGAAAATTTTCAGACAAGAAAGCTGGAGGTATAGGTTTAGTCTTGAATAGAAATTAATGATTGAAGTTACGAAACACTGGATGACGGTTCGTCATAGTATGTTCGTCACCAGCTTGGTCGACTATCACCAGCTTGGTCGACTGGTGAGCGAATCTGCTTGCGAGCGGAAAGACCCGGGTTCGAATCCCGCTGCCGACATGGTTGACGCGGCTAGAAATACGGCATGGGACTCGGGTAAACAACCGAATAATTATCGAAGTAATTATCCGACCCAAGAATGGACCAGAAGGTTCGTTCCTATAGCTTCATTCTATTCTACTAGACAATGAACTGTCGAATTTTGGAAAATACTGGCAAACTTGTTAAAAAAAGACGTACAGAATATTTTGCAACTATTAAGTTAAGCTATTTGATTAAACCTTGAAAATCCGATAACAGTGACCTGAGAGCTACAGAATAAAGAGATAGTAAATCCCTCGAAAACAATAAAAGAAAAAAGCTTTTACGAAGCTTTTGTACCACCTTAGGTGCTTAGATTAACTTCAGCAGCAATATACTTGTATTAAATACTAATATTAACCAAAATGGAACATCATTGGACTATAGCTTTTTTTCAGTGTTAGAGAAGATTTGTTTCTGAAAATAAATGTTGCGCACTAGTGGAGATCAGAACCTCTCGCAGAAGTTAATCATCTACGACTAATTAAAAACATATCTTGAGGTCCCTTTACGGAATAAGATTATTGGGGGCTAACCAAATACATTATTACCTTTCAAAATCGAGCATCAGAACAGCCTGCACAATATAAATCTTTGTTTGTTTATATAATGCACAATACAGGAATGAAACACCCATAAAACTCAACCAAGTATTTCCCCTTTCACGTCAACGAGACTATACGAAACCACTGTTGTGATTTCTTGCCACGATTAGAATACGTGTCAAGCTTTTCGTCGTTTTCCCGACAAAACACTGACATACAATCGAGTAAATTTCAATTCAATTTGTTAAAGAATTAAAAGATAAAGAACAAGAATTGAAGATAAAGAATAAGAATTAAAGATATTTAAAGCGAATAATAATAATCTTCGGTTATGAAAGGCTTGCGAAAATATTTGAATGGAAGAAATAAACCGAGTTTAAACGATGGGAGTTTTCGTTTCTGTGAAGCTGAAGTTATAATGGTGACAAGGCTATCATTACAAATGTTAATTATCTTTTGTCATGAAAGCTTTGCGCTTTGTACTCCCATATAAAAATGTAAAATATTTCAACAATCGCTTCGAAAAATTGTTAAAGACGGAGAGACAGAGAATCAGGCAATAAATGAAGTCGGTTTCCTTCTTCCTGAGAAGTTCCTAGGTCAGCCTTTATCTTCCAACCAATAAGTCATTTTATTATTTAAATGGATGCACATGTTTGATTATTCTTACGCCCCATTATCACCCTATGTGACTTTATACCCAAGAAAAAAGAGGTCAGTGTATACAACATAAAAAGGCTATAATTGTTCCTGTGAAAAGTTAAAGAATTCCTACCACTTCAGCCCCCATCTTGATAGTGGTAGGATCATTTTTTAAATAAAAAAATAGTATATCAGCGGAAGTTTCAAGAACGTACCATCAAAAAAATATCATACCGTAGAATGTTTGACCATGAAAATAGAAGCAGTTTCATAATTTCCCTTCGTTCCATTAGAATGGACATTATTCCATGACTTACGCCTTTCCCATCTCCAGGCTTGCCGATGATGCGGTGGGTGGGCAGCTCACAGTCGACGATCAGCTCGCCAGACATGTTGCCGTGCATGCCCAGGGCCCGCCAGTCCTCCGAGAAAGCTCGTATTTCATCCTAATTCAACAGTAAATAAATATATATTTGTCTTGTGATCAGGCCACCTTCTGATTGAATCTTGAATTTCGCACCTAATATGTTAGCCGAAGCTTTAAAGCAAATATAAAAAGGGGATATTGTACTGTGTAGTAAATCGCATGGCTCTACTACAAGCGAGCTTCACGACGAGGCTAGCTGTCATTGACCAATGAGCAAACGGAATAGAAGAAGTGAATCCCACGCAAGGCCAGCTGTTATCAACTAATGAGCGGTTACGCTCAGGCAGCAGTGCCCTGCCAACCGCCCTATATGATGAGGCTACCACGCTCAGCGTTGCAGACTCTCTACCCAGCGCTTCCAAAGTCAACATCTCTACCAAGAACTCTCATTACCTGAACAACTGAGCTCACAGCCAACAGCAGAAAAGAGGAAACAGAAGCCAGCCATCTTGTTTGCGGACAGGATGGGGGCTCAAACGACCTACGCATTAACAAGAACTACGCACTCCAACTATACACGTCCCAGAAAGATGTCCGGACGCCAGTATTCGACGACGGGACGTGCGCAACGAAAAAATAATAACTAATATAATATTCAAATGCACAAGTACAATGTTTTAAACTCGTCCTGCCTTTAATTGCCTTTTCTCCTATTGGATTCCTTGACGGTCCCTTACTCCCTCAGGCGCTCACTCCGAGTAGGACCCAACATAAAGATATTCAATGCCTGCTCGGAGATAAGAGATGTCTGAGGGTTGGATCTGGAGAGTAATAATAACAAGATCACTACAAATGTATCGGCAAGCGAAGTTTTGGAATAATAAAAAATACTAAATTTACAATAACTTCTAGTCCATACTTTCATGAATTTAAAGTTTCAATGAACAGGTATTGATCACGTAATGACGAAAAAATCATAGTTAGGTTGCTAATTATGTTTAGTACAATTGTCCCTGGTTTTAATTTGTTGCAACTACAAAGAGCCAGAGGAACCAAAGAGTCTTTTTTATTGTAATCCTTACTTTATTCCGAGCTACGCAAAACATGAAATTTACAGTTGAAGCCCGCAAAATGATTAGAGGGCTGACTGCTCACATGCAAATGAAATTTGATGAACAAACTCATATGCCTTCAAAAGTTCATCAACATATAGCAGTTAATAGTAATTTGTTTGAAAGGTTAAAATTTGCTAGTAGTTTTTAAAAGCAGTTCTACTGAAAAAATTACGCACTTTGAAGCACAGAACTGCAGTCATGTTAGAGGCATCTCCTTCGTTGTGAGGCGACATTGTAACGACGGCATAGAAGTCAGCGTGGCCAGCAGAAGTAGCCCACGACCCGTACTTGAGGAGTCGGACAGTATTTTCCGACACAAATTTGGACTTGGAACAGAGTGGAAACCAAAAATGGCCACCTATGAAACAGACCGTAAAGTGTATTAGCAATTTTTTTGTGAAGTTATCATTGAAAGCTGAAATATTATTCTCATGACTCACGAAACTATTCGCGGCTGGAAGCTTATATACCGTACTATCTGTCTCGAAAAGTTTTGTTTTTAACCCTACCCTGTAGCACCCAACACGTGTATAATCGAATTGAACGATTCGACCATTTGCTCTTGCTAATCAATGTAAAATATTTGGTCAGCTCGAGAGAACCTAAGCCCAGGCTATAAAAAATTTGTTCCACAGCTTTATTAATTTAAACTTGAAATTATCTATTCGTTTCTTAGAAGACATTCCCCTTTTTACCCACATTTTCTCTTGATGGACAAATATTCAAAGAAGATACATAATACCGCTTATCATTTACCAAATAAAAATAAATCACACTTGAAACACAATTTTTGTTGAGTTAAGTTTCCCAGCTTTTCTAATTAATTTTGGAGGGAGGAATCCAAAACTGATCACCGTTTTGCTCAATCACGTCGAGTTTGTGAACTATACGATCACTGTTTTACTAAAAAAGGAAAAATACTGTGCATAACAAATATGTGCTAGCTTTCTAAAAATGTTGAAACATTAATGTACAGTAAAATATGAAAAACACACATGACTGCAATGTTTGACGCTATAATGTTTTTATAGAGAATATAGCTACTGTAATTCTAATCGTGAGCAAGAAGTTAAGGTAAAAATTTACCTTTATAGCTCTTTCTGGAGTGTTCAATTTAACGACTATCATGCTTGATACTCCAACGATAGTCCACCAACATATGCACATCCCATCTACCTTGATAACATTCTTCCATAACCTTCAAATATTGTGATATCATTCCCCTTGCTCGTCGCTAACAGCACCAAGATTTTTCGAAAAGTTGGCAAGATGGCAATGCAGAAAATGTAATTTAATACTCATATTGCAACGAAACGCCTTGTAGCTGTACAACAGTTTCTAAGCAATTTCTGTGTAATTACTTTCACATGTATTTTCCAGAAAGTTCTTGACAACGTCTTTGAATAATAACCAAGCATTCTTTTCAAGGTCTGACATAGTCCCGATGAACTGTTCATCGTTGATGAGCTGCGGAATTCGTGGACCATGAACACACCGGCCTTGACTTTTTCAATTAACAGTCTAGGAAATTCGAAGATGATGTGCATGAAACAATAGCCATCAGTTGGCAATGCTTTTAAAAATTGCTTCATGCGACCTAGTTTTATGTGCAAAGGTGTTAATATTATTTTCTTCTTGTCCAAGCATGGCTCATGCAAAATGTTGGGATCTCCATGTTTAGGATCAGATCTTGGAGGCTAGTTAGTCTCAACTCAATGCTTCTCTCAAGCTCTGCTATCATACGTACAGAGACAGCACGGATACTTTGAGTACCCACCTTGCTGACCAAGAAGGAAGCATACCCTTTTAAGGTCAGCAAACATGATTCAATTGGTTGTGTCATATTGCAATAACTCAATGACTCTCTTCATAACTTCACGATCTTCACGAAGACAGACAGAGTATCTAATATGGACTGCATCAAATAAATTGTCAATGTGTAGAAGGACACACTTCAAATTTTGCTTTGAACTATCAATAAACATTCGCCATTCATTCAGATTGTGGAATGAAAGCTCTAGTTCCTTCAGTAAATCAGGAATGTAATGGGAAAACACGAAGCCTCTTTTACTTCAAAGTACTGCAGAATTGTAATTTCTCCAGCTCAAAAGTATGATGCTTTCACTCATTATTCAATTAAGTTTTTCTTATTCAGTCTTCATGCTAGGATTTCTGAAGCCATTTTGATAGACTCAAATCACGTTCCAAATCATTCAACTCGTACTGATCAAATTCCTTACGAATTGAATCCTGGTGAATTTCAAAATCTGCATCATTGCTGTCACTGCGTTCTTCAACAAGATTCACATATCCTAGAGAGGTAGTTTTTTGAACACTGGCACTGGAATTTCAGCTGAATGAGTCCTTGGTCTTATAGCTGACGGAAGATTAGAATATCCTATTTTACTTCGGCTTCTTTGTTAAATCCTAATGTTTTCACTAAACAAAATTAACAGGGTGTGCAATGATCTTTTTGCTTTCGCTAAACCATAAGGATTTCAAATGCTAACTTTTCAAGTGTTTCTTTGATCCACATCCGTAAACTCTCGATGCACTGCTTGAAACTTTATCAGAGTCGTATGGTTTGGCTTAATCATCGAGTTTTACTTCAAAATATGCAAAATATGCTCGTTGTTTGCCCTCTGGCTCGGAATGGTAGAACTACTGCATACATAGCAAAAGAAGCCTAAATTGTTTAAGTATTTATGACAAGTGTCATGAAGTAGATTATGATGCAGGCATGTGCTTGATATGTAGAGTTTCACACGTAGGTCACGACATGCCGTCAAGAATAGACGCTACATACCAACACAGAGTGGAGCGCCGTCTCGACCACCTATATACATAAACAATGCCGTGCCGTTACAGGCATAACAAGGGCCCGTTATGTGAACAAGTGTGAGAGAGACTCTACGACAAAAATTGGTAAAAACAAAATAGTGGGCTCATATAAAAGCATACCGACGCTGAGGGAGGGGGATTAGAAGGCCAGGCTTAGACGAGGGTAGTGTGTCCGATCGCAACGTAAGGATGTGAGATGAACGTTTCGCAACTAGGCGATAGGTGGTAGGATAAGGGATAGTTTGACTGAGGGGGGAATTGCTAGCTAACAGTCGGGTAGCGATGTAGGTTATTTGAAACCTAGAGCGATACCTAGGGCCTGCTAGAGGCATAGGTAGGGCAGCTGTGTAAGTAACCAAATGGGAATCAAATTAAAATTATCATGTCGATGAATACCAGCAAGTCTTACACGTGCAACTTGAAGTGTGCATTAAGGGAATATTCAATTGTGTAGCACCCGTGGGAATGCAATCAAAATTATTGGCGTGTGATTGGAAATAGCGGGATGTATTTAAGGTATCATTTGCGAGTGTCAATTTGTTATACTTACGTCACCAGTGTTGTGTTTCCAGTGTAAATGGCAATTTCTAAGGTTAATATTATACCAGGTAATCAAGGTTAGTGGTAGGATGATTCTCGTATTTTCATATGTGAGGGTTTTATTGAATCATGTTGCTTAATGTTCCACAAAACTGTTCAACTGTTTAGCAGTGCGATTAATTTGTTTAATGGGGTGCCATGTTAGGATTCATCGGCCAGAAAAAGGTAAATTACTATCATTATCTATGTCCACAATTATTAGAATAAGACATGTTGATTTCTCTGCGTGCATTATTTATCCTCCTCACACTGCCATTGAAAAAATTGGGAACCTTTTAAACATTTCAAAAATGCAGAGGATTAAAGTATCTCCAAGTACGATCATGGTATGTTACTTGCAGATAATTAATTGTATCATTTAGATGTATTAATTGAAAATAACAGAAGGACAGTATGCAGAAAAACCATTCATTGAAGCCAAGATTACGTAAATTATGAGAGAGAAAAGAACTCATTGTCAATTGATCATTGTACAATTACAAAAAGTAAGTAAACCATTTCTATATATGTATTTCATCACTTTAATAAAAAGTAGACGCTATAATTCTATATCGCTACACGAGAAGTAGCTGGAGCAGACATGGTCGGGAACAATGGAAATATAAACCTAGGTAAAGAAAACATTACGGTGGAGTAGTTACAAGTTTTAAAACCTACAAAAACAGAATAAAACTTATAACAATATGCCCATGGTTACAAGGTTCAGAGAAAAGCCAGCACAAATTTTGCTATGCTAGCTTTTTGCTTACAGATATTGATAGTACTGACCTATTGCAAGCTGCAAACACCTCTCTATGCACTGTCTCAATTGTAACTACACAAACAAGTTGCCACATAGTTGTTGATGATTCAAATCGTATTCAGGTGGCAAATCTTACTACAGCTAATCAGTGGATTTTTGTTCATCTGGAGAGTAAGCTGTGAAGAAAAAACTTGACGTACTAGAATAAAACAGTATAATTTTGGAATCAGCATGCCATTATTAGTTTCAACCAGTATACAAATCTACGTCACCAGAATTTGTTTAAATATATTAGCCAGATTTATTTCTATTTCTTCGATAATACCGACATGATTTGATCTTTTTCCCCGCGAGCACAAAGAGACTTACCTTCCCCAACTTCAATCATGACGCCTTACCGGTTGCGGGATCTGAATGAACGGAAGTGCCCACGAGCTTTTTCTCGTTCATCTCTTTGAGAAAGTTTGTTAAAGTTGCATTGTCGGAGTGACGATACAACAGCATGCTGGTCGCCACCAAATGCATACCTGAACAAAAATATTTCATCCGATTGAATAAGTATATTAGGTAGATTTGACTAATTGGTTTAACTGGGCTACCACGATTGGACTACGATTGTTACTACTCAGATTGCTACGACAAAAAATATTAACTGGGACTACACATTCTCTAAACCAGGTTAGTTAACTGAATAACCTTAAGTCAGTTGAAATTAGTGTCTCAAATAGTACAAACCTAATGAACAAATCGTACTGACTATTCCAATAACGCAAATTGTTTCATGAAGGTCTAGAAATATATATACATATATATATATATATATATATATATATAT
>VCRD01000219.1:29822-113378 GCA_006783055.1 Trinorchestia longiramus
ATATATATATATATATATATATATATATATATATATTTTGAGTCTTGAATTGACGTGAGGCTACAATACAGATTAAATCAAAATGCTAGATTTATAATTTTTTTTGACTAAACATTCATTCTGAAACGCCATCATTCAGCGAATATTGACGGTTGGCTAAATGCATAGTGAAAGAATCTGATTTCATGAACAGGCTGTTTTCTCTGTTCTCTAAAAAGTGGAGACAGCAGTAGATACACGAAAATTCGCTTTCTTCTTCTCCAGTTTTCGTGACTGAGACAAATCACCGGTTTGTCTAACAACAACAAAAAATAAGTCAATATGAGAGACCACTAAATTGCATTACTTACAGTAAACCAGGGCAGTGCTCGGGCAGCCATATCGAGCAATCGTTTCAACGACCATTGCGCAACAGGTGAAGTTTGCACCCAGGCCGCCTAGCGACTTCGGCACCAAGAGGCCTAGCAAGTTTAGGCACGACAGCGCGTTGAGAGATTCTCGAGGGTAAATGTAGTCCTGATCGCTTGTAGTCTGTAGTAAAAGTAATGAGTGATGATACTTGACTACTCCTTAGAGAGTGAGGTGTATATTATAATTTAATACTATTTACACATGTACGAGAATATTCACCTAAATTTCAAAATTGACGAACTCTCATTGAATTTGAATGAATGTAAGCAAGAAAACGCGTAATCAATTTTATAGTAGCGGTACAAATACTTTTGCGTTTCAGAATGAAAGAATATTGCACCTCTGCGTTCGAATAAAGTTTTCTTGGATCTTTAAAGCTTCGTGTTATGGTTGAATAAAAGAGGTACTCTTTGAAGGCAAGTTGGAGCTTGACAACAAATTAATAATGATAAGTCCGAGTAACACACATGCTTTCATATATTGGCACACATACGACTGTAATAAATCATTCTGGGTAGTGACAGGTCATTTGACATCTATAGAAAGGTCCTTTTAGAAACAGTAGAAAACAAATATGCATTTGTGACACATTCATGAAATTAATAAGTGGTGGAGGAATTATGGGCGTAGGTAAACACCGACACTGTTCATTTACATCAGAGAAGTAGTTGTTGTCAACACAAAAATAAGGCATTTTCGTTCTCCTATAGCTTTCAAGAACTTTCTGTTTCATATATGATTAGTTCATATACATACAGTGGATGGAAATTTGCACTTGCACCCATTCAAAATTAAACATAGGTCATATATGATAATCGTAAAGGAATTACCACCACTATATTACCAGAAACATGACGAGTTGCATCGTTTGATTCGAAAGTGAGCATCTGGAGAAACTTACTGTTTTATAGACAAAGAAAACAAAATTTATAATTCTTGTACATCACTTTGTCATGGATGTAGAGCAGTGTTTCTCAAAGTTTTTTCAATCACCGCCCCCTTAGGACACTATTTGATTTGGGGGGGGCGTATATTACTGTATAATATACAGTAATATACGCCCCCATTCAAGGCGTACCCTCCTACCGCTTCCTTGCATATCCTCAACGCCCCCAGGGTGGTACCACTTTGAGAAACACTGATGTAGGGTAACGGTTATGATTACAACATCAAGGACACCATTGATGCAATGAAGTTGGGAGAAGAATCATAACGTGAGGGCAATTCTCTTCCATAGGAACAGGAAATAACGTCATATAAAGGTACAGAATTCAGTAGTCTATAGCCGCATTTAAAAAAAAACGGTTATTTCATGTCAAGAAACCTGAGCGAGGGGACTAATAAATCGGTTAACAAGATAATGATACAAAGGAAACTACATGAGCTACTTGCGAATGCTCAGTTGATGGCGCATTAGTCGCAGTCAATGTGTGATGATTCATGATCAAGCCAGTGACTCGATGCATGTAACATCAGGAGTCGTATAAGGGAGCGCAACAGCTGGTCATAATATGCGTGAAAGTGTGGTCAATGTTCATTATCATGGGATGGATTGGCAATCTTAACAACAGATGGTGGGAATAATGTATGCATGTATGTATTAAACTCGTGGAAGATAAAATTAGGAAAGACAATCCTAACTAAGCGTTCATGTGTTTTCACAGCCTTTTTCACCAATAAAATTTGTGCAAATTTTTTCTTGACCTGTAGCATGTGATGGATCCAGCGGCGAGAGTAGGAAACATCATCAAGGCAAGAACACTCAATCACCGGTAATTCAAATCTCTACTGGAGAATATAGAGGCTCAGCATGGAGATGTTCTCCATTTCAACAATGTAAGATGGATCAGTTTCGGCAAAGTGCTGTAACGAGTATAAGACTACAAAAATAAATTTTGCTGGTTCTCGATCTGAAAGGGATTAATTATCAATTAGCAACAATAATGGACTATGATGAGGGGAAATGTCAACTTATGTTTGCAGTTTATTTTCGAAATGTTAAATGAGCTAAATGAGGAACTATACGTGAAGGAACTTTTCGCTCATGAAATGTGCGTCTGTCAAATCTTTTCAAGTAAAATCATCATTGTTTTCAACAGAAGCAAATGTGGGAAAGTTTGCCTATATTTCATTGTTGTGAAAAGAGCAAGTGCTTGCATACGTGTGCTCAAAAATTAGGGATCACTTGAGAAGTTTAAAAATAAAGAATTTGAAAGAAAGTTTGAAGATTTCAAAAAGATTGAGCTTGAATTTAATTTATTAACTCTGTTTTCTTTGCTGATTTCGATACAGTAGCTGATGAATTGCAGGTTGAATTGGTGGATGTTCAGTCTTATCATTCAGTGAAGTCAATTTTTCACTCCCTACCATAAGCAGAACTTTAGACTAAGTCCCTCTCCGTCAAATGTTTTCCGTATATAAGTCATTTTGTCGCAAACATTATTCTCTATTTTTGGATCCACTTAGATCTGTGAATAGAGTTTTTTCTACTCGAAGATATACAAGTCCATGAATAAGTTCATGTTATAAGACTCAAACCTAAATGCAAGGATGAGTGTTCCAACCCCCTAGCTAGTGCTTAACTTTAAACGAATTGTAGAGCAGAGTTACAATCAAAAATATTTTTATCATTGAATTGCATATGCCGGAATCTGAATATTTTTTAACCATTCCATTTATATGTTATTTTATCTTAAAAAGCACTGCCCTTTGAATTGTCATGGTCCACCTCTGAAAAGTTTGCCGACCACTGGCCTAGTAAATCATCAGAACTTCTCACAAAAATCGTGGCTAGCATTACAGGACGCGTTTCCTCTGAGGGACTCCAAAAGTATTTTTGACTTGATGGGGTCTTTCAGAGTGTTGAAATAAATACTAAAAGAATATTCTAGCACACATGTATAAAATATAAAGATACAGAAAGCGGTGAGACAACAAATGTTACTTAATTAGGTATTAATTACTCGGTATCTATTTGTCAAACCGTTCTTGTTATACACGTTCATATGAATTTTATCCGTTATAGAAATTACCTCAACTATTGATTCCTTTTTTAGGGATCCTTAATTTTGCGTTAACACATCATGTAACATAAATTTTATAAAATTTGATCTTTCAGAATTTCATCACAGAGCAATTACTCAGGTCTGTAAATGCGCATTTCTCTCCACTGTATATATGACATACCCCTTATTTTTTCAACCTAGAAAACTAGAGCAGCCTTTTCGCAACTAGTTATTTTCAGTTTTCTCGACACCAAGGCCTCATTGTTTGGTGCTTAGCTGAAATCTAACATCAAGTTTCACTAAACATAATTTTCTCGGACTTTAAATCAAGTCCACTAAACGAAATCAGCCTTAAATAATGTGAAATTATTTGGAATTGCCTACTCTAGGTTCAGTTTTGAGGTTATTTTTCACGTAGCACTGATACTTGAACTGACACGTCTGATATATCCAAGCCAAAATACTTACAATTTAAAAAGGAAAATTATTCCAACAGATTTCTACGAAGTAAATTCTTGTTTATTTTTCAGTGAATAAGCTATATATTTTATTTTCTAAGGCTAGAAATGCTCTATTTAAACATTAGTGGAATAAATAGGAAATGATAATGTTACATTTCTATTACATTAAATAAAACTTGTTGGTGATTACTAACATTACGTTGCAATAATAGCGACTACTAATGCACACATTGCTTATTGTCTTCACGAATTCAGCATTTAACAATAATTTTGGTGCATCTTAGAACTATTCATGACTTGGATAAATTATTTATTATTAATAAATATTATCAACATTTAATTGATATTGTTGAATGATTAATTATTGATGGTATCATCCTCCATAAGCGTAAAACAAAATATCCAGTCAGAAGTTTCAAATGTAGTTTAAGAATATTCATGATGATAGAATTTCCACTACATTTTGTGGTACTACTACTTTTTCAAATGTATACAGGTTCGATAATTTCCTAACAAAACATGATACTGCAGCCACGAGCAAAAACACATTTGAATGAAAAATAGAAGTTTTTTGTGTTGATGGAGACACAACTCTACTTAACAGGTTGCATGACTCACAAAGTAAGTTTGTAACATTGTTAATGCACTTCTATCTCAGAATCAAATTTTTAGCTGAATGGAAGAGACGTCTCACTCACTCATGCTTGCAGGCGATGGACCGGCAGAGTCGGAACTATTACCACTGGAAAAAATAATACTACAATGTCTAAATCTAGAAAATTTACATTAAAATAAATTCAGCCCTCAGGTTCATTTTAAGAAATACATGAAGAAACTGACCGCCTTAGGCCTGATGGTGGTACGACAGAGCTCAACCAACTTGTCTCTGAGCTCCAGCTGCTCAGACGTCAGCATCCAGTCGGGGTCAAACTCCGACCCGCAGCCCCAGTATTCTCCGTTGCCCCATGCCTTCATTTTCGTACAATGGCCGGAAATTAAATAGTTTCCCTGTAATTGCATAAATGAAAGTGAAAGTTAAAATTATATCTCATATTTATAGAAAAATTTTGCATTAAAAATTATTATTACAGCGATGACACACTTTCGCGTAAGAAACAAAATAAACCTTTTCAGAAAAAGAATGATGCAATTGGAAAATCGTACATTCCGATACACGACGTATACAATGCATGGCACAATTCGAGTGTCCCACAGTATGGAAAAACTTCATAAATTAAATATTTGAATCAATATAAAATTTAAATTACGATTTCTAATTTGATGCAGGATTTCTGTACATGATATGCTTATAACCGCCAAAGGATGAAATATTGCTGTAATTAACTGAAAATTTCATTGCACCTAATAAGATTGAAAGTTACGGTTGAGAGAAACAGACTAAAAATGGGACTGGAAAACTGAACATGTAATTGTTAAAGTTGAAACAACAATAGATCCAAAAGAGAGATGTAGTACTGGTACATCAAAGGTGCGGCAACATAACTTCCTTTTTTAAGTGCTCTTTGCTCTGAGAAAAAAATTATATTCGAAAGTTTTACGGTTTCATATCTGCTTATTAGGTCTACTTATTGCTCCGATCGGCTTTTTGCGTATGTATGTGCAATTCTGAGTCGAAATAGGTGATAAATTTGTTCATGAATACGAAATGATTTTTTATTAGGTGAAAGAGATAAATGTGTGTTTCTCTGTTTTATCCTCTTTGTTATAGGCTTTTGTTTTGTCAAAAAGAGGGTTTGTAAGCGCAGAAAACTCAAGTTATATATTCTTAAACTTTAGCTGTAAAAATGTTCCCTCTTACGTTTGTTCTTCTTTTCAACTTATTCGTTTGACTTCCGAGGAATCGACCAATAATTGTCAGTATAAACTTTGATAACAATAAACAATACATCTATCGTGTGAAACTAAAACTGTTAAAGATTAATTGTCAGTTTTGGAATTATGAGTGTGTAAGAGCTTAGAGCATAACGAGTTTATGATCATAACAAAAACAAAATATAATAAACTACAGACAAACAAGTGAACTGACAGGCACAGGATAACAAAAAGATATTAACAGCTGGAGATATTAACTGTTAAATATTCCTTTATATACAGAGAGACAAGTGGAAACACGGTCTGAATGTTTGTATCACGACAGTTGTTCCTGGAATTTTCCTTTGATTGGGAGAATGGGAAGGGCTGTATAGCAAATATAAAGGTTTATTTGTAGCCTTATAGTCGCAGACTCTTCTAAGCCCATTAAAATAGGGATTAATAGGTAAATCACCTTATCATGGTAACAATAGCGAACCATGAAATCCCGGGTTAACAACCTCAGGTGTTGACTCTTGCCTTTGGCAAAAATGAGTTTCGATAACACTTTTTTGTTCTGTTTAATTTATCAATTGTAGGATCCCCTAGGTTTAAAAATTTATTTAGTATTTTGATCATCATGGCTTTGACTATATATTAAGGTACGATTTTTACTCTTCAGTGTAATTCAATCGAATCCTTGAGACAATCTCCTCGTTTGATTTAATTTTGTAGCCTCAGCAGTTTTCAAAATATGTATGATTTATGGATGAGAATAGCATTTCTCTGTCAGTGCTAGCTTGCACCCGTGAATAGTAGTACAAATGTACCCGTTGAACACGTTATCAAGTTGCTGCAAGTGCAATGACCGAATTTTTGACTAAATATGCAAATAATTGAAAAATCTTATTTAGTTCAAAATAAGATCTTCTAATTCTTTTCTTCTTGTTAAAGTTTTAACTAATTTTTGCGACTAAAGTAAATTGTTTTCTTGCCGATTATTTTTGTTTCATTTATACTTTTATGTCAATCTACACCCATGTTTGTTCCAACCAAGAATCACATTAGGCTTGGGCTACTATATAAGTTTAATAAAGGTGTTTACCCAGGTGTAGGTACAAGATCGATCCCAAATATTTATGGAGACAATGCAGTGAATAAAAGAACCTACAAGAGAGGGTTTTCTCGTTTTTTAAATGGGGATTTCACTCCGGAAGAATATCCGTAAGAGGATCATCTCAAAAAAACTTGATTCATAAATTTGGAAGGGTTGGTTTCAGAACAGCCAACCAGCACCTCTAGGGAGCTAGCACGACAATTGAATGTAGTTCATACTGTGCTACGGGAGTTAAGGCACATTGAAAAGGTTCCAGTGGCTAGAACATGGGCCCCTGATAAATTGACTCCAGAGAACCACCAACAAAGAGTTGCTTGTTGTCAATCATTGCTTTCAAGAAACATTCAAGCATCATCTTTGAGTAGGGTTGTTACAAGAGATGAGAGATGAATCCTTTATCATAATGTTAAAAGACGTCGATGTTAGATCAGTCAAAGAGGTTAACAACTTCAACAATCGAGAGCAGGACTTCGTTCAAAGAAGATCATGTTGAGTGTTTGGTGAAACATCGAGAAAGAATCTTGAATGAACTGTTGGACAATAACCGAACAATTGATGTTAATCTTTACGGATAGCAACTTCATCGTCTAGAAGCAACATTGATTCAAAAGTTTCAACATAACAATGCTCTTCACTACGACAATGCTCGCTCTTGCACAGCTCGACTGACCAAAAACCTCTCGGAAGAGCTCGGCTTGGAAATAATACCTCATCTTCTTTATCCTCTTAACCTTGTACCTTCTAATTACCATTCTTTCCGAAGACTACAGAACAATTTGAATGGTCTTAGGTTGAGTACAAAAAATAAACTGAAAATGGATTGACTTTATATTTTGTTTCGAAAACTGGAGAATTTTACAAAAGTGTCGTATATAAACTACTCAGCTGATGGAACGGAGTTATTGAAAACAACGGAGACTCTTTAAATGAATACGTATTGCGTATTCGTTTTGTTATTCATCTTTTTGCCTATATCTTAAAATCGGTCATTACTTTCGTACCAACCTGATACAATTGTTTTAAATGGAAATAGGTGTAACGATATGGAAACAAAAAAAGGATCTCCTACTCAAATATTCTCAAAAGAAAGATTCTGAAGAAGTACATGATTTTAGCATTTTTAAGGATTAACGATTGTTTATTATTTTTCTAAAAACTATAAAGATACGGAAAATTTGTAAAGGAATGCCTCACTAATTAATCATCGATTTTGAAAAATTATCATTTGTTGCCAAATATCCCCAGGATGTTGATATTACTATTAAATTGTGCACGTGATACGTCTGAAGCGAGAAATAAACGTAATCACGGTCCCTTTGAACTCGGCAGACCTCAAACTTGTCTACCAAGCCCCGTAGACTAAGAGGGTAACACAACGTGTTTAATTTATTCTCTAGAACTTTTACGTTCATCTAATGCTAGTTATCATGCTAAAATGAACACTCCAGTTCACACATAACTTATTGATTTCCCCCTTCCACGGTGAACATGCATGACATCCAACATGGCCTAGAGCAACGATTGTCAACAAGGGGCAGATTATTGAGGGCAGAGGGCCACGAGTGTTAAACGATTCGGTGGAAGGATTCCATTGGTCATCAACGGTTGGAAAATCCTGACCTTGAGCAAGGTGCACATGAAACGCTTAAGCTGTAATTATGCAGCGTCTACGAGGAATACTTAATTTATGGTTTAGTGCTCCATAGGTGGAAATGACACCTTACTTACGCAGGTCTACTCTTGCCAATTCTCTGTGCATTTGTCCCAACTGACTTCGTCTCTAGATATCAGCTTATCGTACACATCCAGATCTCCAGTACACTTTCAATTTATATTTTATTGATCCTCTGGAGTGATCATACCGAAGGTCAACGAAATGAAATACCCTATCATTTATTTTTAGCCTATGACCTGTCGGTCATGTGAGAGCCCCTTCTCTGATAACTCATGCAATACAACTATTTACACCATGTTAATTTAATATATACAATGAATACTGCACTGTACCTTCCTTCCATTACTCAGTTAACTGATTTCAGAAACGATAATTCAAAATGACCAACACTAATGTCATAAGCTTTAGATAAAATTTAACAGTAACTTTAATTGATTAATCAGTTCAGTCATATGTACATATGTCAAGGAATTATCCTGTGGGTTTCCTTTTTCACTCGGTGTCCCCAGAGCTGAAACTCTTAGTCCTACAGAATCCTCGATGATGGAGAAACTGTTCTCTCTCACGAGAAAAGAGCCACCACTCTTTCTAGATCAGTCGTCGAGAAATCCCATGGTTTTTCGAGATTCATCAGTTGATAACTTGCGTAGTGTAGCATGCTTGATTCCTAACGTGGTCTCTTTGACTGACGAATCCCTTGCTGATTTTCTCTGTTTTGACTCATATAGTTTTATAATCTAACGTCTTCTTAAGAACAAAATTATTTTTTAGAATATTTTTTTCCTGAACCTCATTTGAACTTCCACATTTACACTTTTCGATGGTCACCACTAAACTGACTGTAAGCTTCCTTTTTTGCAATGCCCTTAAATACTTGCTTTCTTCATTCGTTCAGTTTTCTTATTGTAGCCAACTGTGATGAAGGCTTCTGGCGATGAGGTTATCCCATGTTTGGGACTCCACCCACATATGGACTTTAATTGTTCGGCTTGAAGCAAGTTTCCAACATTCATATACTGTTGTTTATTCAACGCACGAACGTTTTTGCAAGCTCTTTTTTCAATGGCCAGCACTCATGGTTCAGTAACAAAACTTACTTTCTTTGCCACACTTGTATACATTTTGTGTTCCTCTCGAAGAGCTGTCTAGTGGCCCATAAATTTACTCCTTCGACGTACAGTGATTATACAAGTGCAAGTAAACAGATGTTCCGTTAACACGGTTCGAGAGTGAACTTTTGGCCATGACTGATGCCCCTGCCTTCACTGTTTCAGTGTTACAAATTTCCCCATTACTGTATTAAGTTTGAAAATTCCTATTTCCTAGAAAACATTATTTTCTTGACACATTAATGACAGGGAGTATTTAATTAAAGATATAAAATGTTCGCTTTTACAAGGAGTTCAACCTCGACATATAAAAAAAATAAATACATGATTGCTATTTCATGGCTACGTCGAGAAATATCATAAGAACATAAAGAACCTCAAGCATACTTTATTCTGAGGGTCCCAGAAAAAACTCATTTACATAAAGATGAACTGCCCTGTTGAGGCTATTCGAGATGAATTCTTAAATTTATTGACAAATGAAATACTCACTGAAATTATTGAAATACAGTGAAAGGAGACCCTTATGAGCCAGGTTAATCGTATTCCTAACGTATGAATTAAGCCAAAGGGATTAAACACACAAATAAAATTACTCCACGTTTTAACTGCAGTATCTCCGATTACATTAGAAATTTTATACCTTAAATTTGCACATAGCATTTGAACACTCAAACATATTTTACAGTAAAATATTAAACTTAGCACAAAAATCTAATGTACTGCGACAGCACACCTGAATCTAGCATTAATAGATGCCAACAATGCAATACAATATAGATGCCAATGCGCAATACTCCCAGCGTGGCCGACTGGTGAGGGTACCCGCTTGTTATGCGGAACGCCTGGGTTCGTTCCCTGCAAGCTGTGAAGGTTTATTGGTTCCTGACCCTTGAAAGCTAGAAGAACATGTCCAACAGCTGCTTCGTTGGACGCTTGGCGTAAGCCACGCTCATCGACACGCCCCTACGAGCCTCGATTTCAAGTTGCAGCACAGAGGACGTGGATCTCGCTTCAAGCATCACTACATCTCTGAAGATCTTATCGATAAGCACCGTCACTATTCATAAGATGTTAACATTAAGAATTTAAAACCCAATGTATATGTACTGTATACTCGTTTGGAAATAAAGTTCATTTATTTATTCATTTATTATTTAATTCAAATTTCAGGGATACCCCCAAACCTTTAATATAAATGGAAGGACAGAGTTTTGAATGACTGTTCTCAAAATTCAACATATGAGTCTCGTAACTGCCAACTTTTTGCGCTGAGGAATTCTTTTAAAAAAATTTTAATGTGCCTATTAGTACACCAAAATTTTTTAGGCATTCATCCCGTCACTTTAAATGCACTTTACTTAATTGTCAATTTAGTTGCCAAATTCCTCACTGTCACTAACTTAGGAAAACCTTGTTCAACTGTTTACATAGAAACACTCAAAAACTCTAACGTTCTGTTGCTATGCCAGCGAGAGCTGAAGCCGGACTGAGTACAGAACCTGATACACGTGAGATGCGGGTGTGAGTCTGCTACCCAGCGGTAGACCGGAGATAAGTTAAGTGAAGTATCCGATAATGAAAAACCAGTATAGAACCTGCTTTCATGGTCATTCACGACTCAAGTGCCTTGAGTGTTCAAGGTTAATTCAGAAGAATGTTTCCCACACTCACTCCTATGTATGTTCGCTGACTTATTTCTTCAATTAATCACTTTATTTCTTGCTCACTGACTCCTTCATAGAATCATTCTCGTGCTAAAAATAGAACTGCTTCAAGTTCATCTACCAACATTATTCTGCTAACAGTATAATTTTAACTTATTGTTTTGCATCTAAATTTATTAACATTTGGAGACAAATCCTGAATCCTGAACAAGTGCTAGAATTTAATACCCCTACGGCAGCACTTCTTCATTTACCACTTACAGACAGCAGATGTTGCATTTTTCTTGAGATTTAAGACTATCATTGGCATTTTGATTAAGGTGGTAATGTTTGATTTTAGTAGCAATTGCCCTCGAACATAACCAGAGTGTTGATTGCCATCACTGCGACCAGCCCATCGCTGGCAGAGCAATGCAAATTCCGTCTGAGCGTTCGACACTCTCGCAGCACAGCACCGTAGCGCTAGAGTAAGCTTCAGGCCTGCAACGCCAGTCTTCATCATGATATTGATTTGATTGCCTTCACTGAAATCAAAGGGGG
The DNA here is from genome assembly GCA_006783055.1 of Trinorchestia longiramus. Lineage (NCBI taxonomy): Eukaryota > Metazoa > Arthropoda > Malacostraca > Amphipoda > Talitridae > Trinorchestia > Trinorchestia longiramus. The sequence continues at coordinate 41,620 of VCRD01000219.1, forward strand.
GAAAGCAACTCACCACCCTACAAGATAAAAGTTTCACTGGGGAATGACAGCCCATATGGTAGATGTCACGACATCAGCACCCACTCGGCGTCAAACTCCAACCCACAGCCCCAGTTTTCTCCGATGCGCCATGCCTTCATGTTGAGTAATCTTATTCGATTGCAGTCAATCTGGAAAATCCATATCAATTTTATATCAACTGCAGTCTGGTTTTGTAAGTAATTTATAGTTTAAGATTTTTTCGTTAAAATTTCCTAGATTGGTGCCAACAAAACGAAAATAAACTTACCTTGTCGCCCATGTTATCTACTTTGTTCGATGGTTCGAGTTCTTTCACATGTATGATTCAACGAACACTGATGAGCAGCTTAGCAATAACTTTTCATGGTGTTTATACTACACTTAATAAACACTTATATTTTTCGTTAAAAGTGTAATTATATTTTAGGTAATTTTCTGGGATCGAAATTCTGAACTTAACAAGTAATGGAATTTGTATCAAACAACCATTGTAAATATATTTGTTGTTGTTGCTCTACATTCGCATTTGCCTTTCAATTAGATACTGTTAGAAATTTCAATTTCATTTCTGAACAAAGTATGATTTATTCAACACCTAAAATGCATAAAAATGATATTCTTCTATAGAACTGCTACTCTGTCGCTGCTGTTTGATCTTGATGATCAATTATCTTGATCAATCATCTTGCCTTGTGCAATTGGTTCTGTATACTCATGGATACAATTTATGTTCTGAAGTCCTTGGGGCTTATATTCCTAACTATCACACTCATAGTCTTAAAATGTTTGCTACCTCATACTAATTTACATTGAATTTTGCTTTACTCCTACGCTACATGTATCTTTCTTAATGGTTATTTTGTCCTTGCTGTCGTAGCTACCCTATTATGAGTACTAGTGCAATGTGTACCCGCAAAATTCAGGATCTATGAAGTAAAATACATTTTTCATTTCTACCCGTGATTTTATCAAAAACTGAATATTTTTCATAAATGTATACAGTACTTCTATTTTCTATTTTATCTACAAATAACAGGGCCAAGTGGGAGAAAAAGCTAATAAGGGAAAAATGGCGTGTTTTATAGTGATCCGGTGCCTTTGGTACCGACAATACAATGCATTGTATTGTCTAGTGCAATGTGTACCCGTTAACTTTGCCATGCGAGCAGCATTGCTTCGTCTTGCCATTTCGCGTTGTTCGTCCGATAGTCTTCGGCGTTTTTCTAGCTGTCGAAGTCTTGCTGCTTCTCTCTTATGGTTGGACACGTTTCTATCCATGTTGGCCTTTTCTGATGGAATTATTCTGAAATATCCTCTATTATCTCTTTGAAGGTTATAAAGAAAATCACAATTCCGAAAACAATAACTCAATTTCCAAAATCTTTGGCTTTATACTAAATGGTAGCCAGGTTACTGGTCAAACTACTTTAAAACATTTCTTTTCGCATTATCAATTAAAAATATCAGAGCATCATGATGAATTTCAACAGAAAAAGGTCCAAAGAAAACTTCTATTCGTAGAAGTAAAACCGATTGTGTATTCTGGATACCATAATTCAAGTGGAAGGGAATTGAATTGCCACAGAAAAATAATGCAATAGAATGATTTCTTGTATTTCTTAAGCTTTATCCTTGTTGCTATCAAAGCTATCGATTAGAAGAGTGAGACACAGGGACAGACTAACGCGGCTCTTATTATAGTATAGATTAGTACAAGTAAAAGGACAAAAGACTCGCCCGTGTCCACTGATGAATTTGACCCAAGAAATTGGTAAAAGGTCGATATTTTATTCAAGATTTACTAACCTGCTGTTTGAATGTTAATAGCTGGTTAACTAAGTGTCAGATTTAAACGTACTGTTTTTGGTTCGAGGCAGAAGATTTTATTCTGTTAAAACTTCAAAATAATGTTTTTCATGAACCCAACACTTCGCTTGTAGCTACTGAAAAAGTACGAGTGCATGCAAGGCACTTTGGGATAAATAATCATCTACATTTTTATCACAAGTGAATTGAATACATGATAAACTCTTTCCATTGAAATAGAAATCTGATTTATTAACTGACAACTTGACGACAATTTTCCTCAATTCATTCGCAAATATTTTCATTCACCTTATTTATTAAGTGTCTTATCATCCCTTGGTCATTGCTTAGAGCATTGAACTCATTCGTAATAGTTTTTTGAAATCATTTACTAAGTGTTATATACAACACGTATTTTTAAATATACACTTACGTCCGTAACATCAACGCTTCGAATGATAAACCTCAAGTTGACTTTTTAAAGAAAACATGCGAAGCGTTCATTTAACTTGCTTTAAGTTTTGAAATATAATTTGCAATATCAGGGAACACTTTTTTACTACTGCTTCCCTTTCAATGATTAACCTGAAAAAATTTAAAATTTGTTTAATTGTTCAAGAATAGATCGCTGCTGTAACAAACGAAATCAAAACTTTTGGCAACTTTCATCTGGATTAGCAACTTAGCAAGTGTGGTTGTGCTTTACTATTTTACACATGACCGGCCTTGAGGAATTCCATGATATTTAATTGGAGACATACTCTTTTTATGTCGAAGTCACTCGGAAAGCTATACCTATTCTGTAATACATTATAATACTTGAAAACAGTTACATTCTGATTGATGAGAAATAGTCTTTTGTTATATTGGAGGAGATGATACTGAAGAAAACCACCACTCATCTGGATTTATCATCACAAATTTTTCACGGGCATACTATGTTACCTGATATTATCAGTGTATGAATTTGCTATTAATGGGGATAAATGATAACTATGGATGAAATGATAACTATGTGCCATCTATCTGATGGCACATGAATCAAAACAGGTAACACGTGGCTTGAATATGAAGGCAGAATTCTCTATAGCTAGACAACTATATCCGATTTTGCGGTAGAAATTATCGTTTTCTCTCAAAGACAAATGGCCTGCTTTGTATCGGTGCAGAAAAACAAACAATATTTGAATAACGGTAAATGTACAAACGTCACAACAGAAGTCCTTTTCAGGTCAGTAGCACGTCGTCAGGGAATTATTGCCGCACGTGCAAGATACCTTCATATGTTACAACACATGTGAACAAAAAAATTGTCGATGTAAGATACCCTGAAAATTAGAATGTACACATTTCATCCAAAACTTTGAGGTTTGTTAAACTTATTATTCAAAATTACAAAGAAATTCGCAACAGTTTTGAAATCTAATTATATCTTTCAATTTGAAATTCAAATATTATATGTCACCTTGATCTGAATCCAATAAATTGGAGGAAAACAGGTAATTCAGTTAATTAGTTCAAATTAACTATAAAATGAGACAGCGATCTGCAGGAATTGAACAGCAGAATTTTCTGACTCCTGATACGTGATATGGATGGTAAGGATTTCTAGTAAGTTGGTAATGGCCAATAGAAGTGAAATGGTAAAAGAAATTCTGTCAACGCTTTAGTTTTACTTTGTTACTTTGGATACTGAAATAAATATCCATAAAACACACCAAATATAAAATACTAATGAAATACGTGCATCGCAAACACGATGTTAAAGCTTAAAAAGTTCTGTTCTTATTGAGAATCACACAAATTGGAACTAAAATTAGCCTCTGCACGATTGCACTAATATATTATCTTGATGCTTTCGTTAAGTCAAGAGAAGGTTTTTTCATTCATACAATTGATTAAAATTAAAAACTTTATGACCAATAACTCTCTCCTCGGTAAAGGTATTTCACAGACCAATTATGGATAACCTTAAATTTGGTTTTACAGTTATTTATTGTAGTTCGAAGAATGTACGCGATAACGGTTACTCAAGCATTCAATTACCGTGATTTATTCGTATTTTCTTTGGAAGTGATATTTTAGCAAGTAATTATGTAAGGAAGCACAAATTCATTTATAAATAGAAGTATGTAAAAATTGGGTGCGTGAAACTTGTGTATACCGTCAAATATGATAGCTCATTTCATGGTTAAGAGAATTTTTTTAATTGAGTCATTATTTGTAGAACTGTGGCAAATGTTGCTTAGACGAGTTTTTATGTTGCAACTGTGGATCTGATATTTGAAGTGAATCAACTTCAGCAAAGATTGGAGATGAGACTCGAAAACATTTCGCTAATGGAGATATACTTCCGATGCATTAACCTTGTTTAGAGTGGACACTTCCTGGACGTGGTTCAGTGTGCTTTCTATGGGTTATTCTTGTACCTTTACCTCCTCCGTGGTCATCTAGGTGCACCATGTACCTGCCCTTGAATATTACACTGAAGTTCCACAGCTTGTGCCTGTTAAAATGGTACTACTGTGATTGGATAGCCTTAGAGCGGAGGGGTAGAGTGTAGTAGGAGAGAACAGATCGAGAAGTGGAAATAAAATAAAGGAAGATGACAGAAGGAGAAAAAGGAAAAATGAAGAGCCAGCACTTCCAGCTAAGTTTGAAGTGTGTCTGTTGGTTGTGTGATGTGTTTTATTCAGTATGCTATCAAGTTTATTGTCTAAAGTTTGTTGTTCTGTGGTCATTTGTGGTGGGGTTTGAAAATTTTTGGCATTGATATCATATAATTCTTTTTACCCGGTGACTATGAGTCGTCTCTCGGGTCCACCTGGAGTGGATGTTTGTGTTAATTCCTCCCCGCGTTGTCGCCGGTCCGCGCCCAATACAGACCGTTGCGTCCACGAAGGGAACGTAGGAAAATGTAATCTGAAGTTTGTAATGTGTGTGTGTGTGTGTGTGTGTGTGTGTGTGTGTGTTGTTTCCCCACGCCGGCCCGGCAGAGTAGGCCGTTCCCAGCACGTGGGTCAGGTGTGTTTATACTATGGCCTGTGGAACTGCTCTGTGTGCTGTTGTTCTGCTAGAGGGGAAAAGTTTTCTGGTTGGATTGTCACCCAAATCAATCAAATTTTCTGTCCGTGTGTGGATAAAACTGTTCACTTTTTGCCATATGTTCTTTAATTGGTTGCGTAGAAATATATTAATTGGTGTAATGCCAGTCAGTCGCTTGATATCCCTTGACAGTACTTGATATATTTTTCTGATTCCTAATATAAATCAGGAGGCGTCATTTTGTACTATTTGCATGTTTGTACTGTTGTTTTTGGAGCTATGTGGAGTGGAACGGCAGGGTAAGTTAGTACTGATTTTACATAGACATTGTATAACTTTCTTTAATTGTTACTATTTAAATCCTTTAATCTATATAAGCTTCTTAATTTATGTCTTGCTAATTTAATTCTTTGTGTTGCGTGGGTGGAAAATCTATGAGTGTTAATAAGAACTCAAAGTATTTTGCCTGATTTATCGTAACTATAAACAGTGTTTCCAACTCGTACAGGTTTATTCTTTTTCTTTAGTAGAGGTATTATTTGGAATTTAGTTTGATTAGTCTTGATTTTTGATTTGTCTTCAAAGTCCTAATTGTTTTCTATTTCTCTTTCTGTTGTCCATCTCACTCTGCTTTCAGTGCCTCTTTCCGAAATAATCTGAGTAATGTCATCTGCATACGCTATGTTAATGTTGTTTCTTAAGGGATCTGGTAAATCGTGTGTGTAGAAGGTCAACAGTGTTGGGCTGAGGCATCCGCCCTGGGGTACCCCGCTGCCTTTTTCGTAACTGGGTCCTATGTAATTATTTATCCTATTTTTGCAACCCTATTTCTGAGGTAACTATGTATTTACGATGCAAAGTAGGTAGTCTGGAATGTTGTAGATAAGTAACTTATATTTCAGTCCTAAGTGCCACACCCTGTCAAATGCCCTACTGATATCACGCAGTATAATGTTGATTCTTTTTTATTTGCATGTTTGGCAACTATTGTGCCGTACATTAGTGCTACTGCTGTGTTTGTCCCCCTGCCACTTCTAAACCAGTACTGATGATTATTTTGATTGTTGCGTTTCTCCAGGTAATCAGTGAACTTTGCATTAATGACTCTTTCTAAAATTTTTTCGGGGATGTGAAGTAAGGATACAGGTCTATAGTTTACGTGTTGGGTAGGTGACTTATTAGGTTTTACTAAAAAAATCCTTGTGGATGTTCTCCATCGCTGGGGAAAATATCCCAACGAAAAAAAGATGCTGACCAACGTAACTAAAAGTTCAATTTCTGGGCATCCTGAAAATATTATTTTCATAGGTGTGGTAACATATTAGTGTTAAAGAAATCTCATATACAAGGTGTGGCAAGATAACTTCCTTTTTAAAATCAAAACAAATTTTAAAAAAAGTTATGATGCAGCACCCTGTTTATTACATTTCTTTCACACTAATATGTTACAACTCTTTTGAAAATAATATTTTCAGGATGCCCAGAAACTGAGCTTTTAGTTACCTTGGTCAACATATTTTTTATGGTCGAACTTTCTGCTTACTAAAGTGAATATGATTATTCATACATCTAGTTAACTTCCTAATTCCTTAAACTTGTACTAAGCTGCTGAACTTTATTTCAGTGTAGGTGTATAAGTGACAATATATAGCAAATAATATTCAATAAAGTTTTTTCGCATACGAAAAATTGTTCTACGTTATGTATACATCGTTTATTCTACAGTCTGCAAAGGTGCTAATTGAATTTGGAACTTTGTCCCTCCAAACATGTTTCCTATTCTGACCGTTTAGCGAAAAACTATCGCGGTCGAACATTTCTAGCGTATTCGTCCCTCTGATGAGCTAATCATTGCTTGCATATTTGACTGAGCTCTTGTTGGTGCTAATACAAGCAATAGAGTGTTTACATCAGAAGATACTTCATTCTTCCCCTATCAGGTTTTCGAATACGTAATCATTATTGGTATCATCAGAATTCGACTAAAAGTTGTATATAAGAATTAATAATGTAGAAAACATTCAGAAGCAATTAGTTAGGTCTCTATCCATTTATAAGAACATAACGTAAATGAAACTCAGTTGATAGAAAATTAATTTAAATTAAAATACTTCAGACTCAGAGTTTTCTGAGCCTGCGAATTGAAACACACTTTTATGAAAAGTACCCATGACAAAAATATTTAGATATTTTGCAATTGCGTGGGTATAAATATATATATATATATATATATATATATATATATATATATATATATATATATATATATATATATATATATAACTTTGAATTGGTCGGAATTCTCCGGTACCCTCCCAATTTTTTGCGAAACATGGTTCAAAAAACATTCGCAGCCTTTTTACCAATAGCCTCTTCGCCTCTGTTCACAATGTTCGTATGTTCACTAATATTCAAATGTAGACTTATGTTCAATAAAGAATGTTATTTGTAGTGGGAAAAAACAATAATTTAGATGCTGAGACAGGTAGGTATATAATGAGATCACATAACTCATTCCAAAGGTGAATTTTGCAGCTCAAAACTAAAGAGAAGATGACGAAAGAGTTATCTTCATTACATTAGGAGGACTTATTTTTGCACATTCTCTTAAACGTCACGGTACAGAAATGTATTCTCCATGAATGAAAGGCATACATTTCAACATAACCGTATGTAATAGTACCTGAGAACTACTGTGCATGTGCATTGGGAAGCAGCCAGGGAGCTCTAAGTTCGTTGCCGCTGATAGAAATAGCGAAAAAAAGGCTCCACTTTTCTTCGTTCGTGAAGGACAAGCTATCAATGCCGACTTGTGTATCCACACTTTTCCGTGCAAATTTTTTTCTCGGGACTGGCAGTGTACAGTTCATTTGAATGAACTCGAACGAAGCAAAAAGAACAACTGAATGAATGAAGGATAAACCATGCCAGACAAGACCCTTTTAAGAATTATTTTTGGTCCTATTTGCAAGAGGAGTTAATGACATTACCTGTTTTTTGATAGTAGCAATGAGAACGTCGATAAAGAAAGCTCTGCAGAAGTCGAAAGAAAACGAGGTGGAAGAGATGATGAGATGATTTCATAGTTTAAATAGAAAACAAAATTGTAACTACCTGCAAATGAAGATACTAAGCTTTCGTTTCATACCAAACCATTTTGTAGCTTATACATATGTTGTTAAATAGCTATATCAATATTTGAGTATGGATTTTTCACATTGATGAGGTACCTGCGTGAAGCTATTAATAGCTCACTTGTGTCCACAAGTTCCTACCTGAGGAAGTAAATGATGTCGCACTGCTTAACGCAGAGAAACATCGAATCATTCCACAAAATTCGTTCTCAGCAAAAACCTATTTGCCCTTTTGTATCTAAAATAGATATTGATTCTTTAAAACCAAACCAAATCCTGATCCAGCGGCATAGATTTTTTTAAAAATTAGTTAAAACTAATGTGAAGAACTGAAGGGCATGACAGCTTCTTCCTGTTAAGACTCTTCTAGATAATTTAAACCTTAAAATTCGTTAAGTCTAAAGCTATAAGCTATATATCCCTTCTATAACTACTACTAAAAATATAAGACTTTATATTGAGGCAGTGGTATACAATCCTCCTTGCAACTATAGCAGTCTTCGCCAGCCGAGGGCTCGTTCGGGAACTGATAATTGCGATGCACAGAGTTTGAAACAATTCCAGTGCAACTAGAAAGCAATCGTCTGCTACAGTTCTGGAGAAACTTGAGGGTTAGAAAGACTTTTGAACCTCTTAGATTTTAATGTAAAAGACAATGAGTGGCTACTTCGAACAAAATGCATCAAACATTGGTTACAATTGTCGGTACCAAATGGAATTCTGTAGCCAGTAGAAGCCAGCAATCCTGCGCCATTCTGAGTTGATATCCAGAGACCACGACCATAAGACTTTTTTGTTTGTTACAAGTGGCATGAAACTGTTCAGAAGGGTCAAGTACCAAACACTTAGGTCAAAATTAATTATGATCCTGCTGAAAGGCGACTATTGAAGGCTGCCGTTCCTTGCCTTTGATTCTCTTCCTATCAAAGGGCGCTAGGCTAGACTTAGAGAGGCAGTAAAACAACAGACACCAGTAAAAATCAATCGAATTACACAAAGTTTCACACTGCAAATATTAGCTTAGGTTACAGAAGTTATTTTTTTGCAAATTTTGAGATGAAAATCAAATTGAACTTGAAGTGATAATTTAAATCATCTCTCCATAATCCACAGTAATAACCCATAGTAAATCGGAGTTGTTTTACATCGTTGATTAATTATCTTAATTATTTTTTCTTTCACTTAATTATTTTTTAACTCAGTTACAGATATTATTGCTCTGGAAACAATGCTCACGAATTCAGTTTTTGATTTTTTTCAGTGGATGGAAATCTTACGATGTGGTTGGTATAAAAATGTCATAGAGGATGATCACAAGCATAAGTTCTTGTTTTATAAATATTTTTTATTTCATTATAGATAAGAGTTCCTTTTTAATCTGGGTCTTTCATGCAACTTGGTGGAACCGCAAGTAATACAATTGGGAATACGTACACATGTATGAATAACTCATTGGTGATTATGGGTAATAACTTATCGAGCATAGGACCTTAAAACCAGTTTCTGCTAATGGGTGTTATTAGCACCTGCATCAAAAATATCTGCCAGTATTTTACTAGAGAGCTAGGAAGACTATAATTGTTATAATGGGGATGTAATCAACGAGCAACTGTCAGTGTTTCATTTTACTGTACTTTGGATGGAAAGAAGAATAAACGTAGAGAGAGTCATTTTCAATATTAAGCGCTGCTATAAACAAAGATTCCATCTGCAGTGCTGAAATTAGAAAAAAATTTCAACTTACAATCTACCAAAGTTAAAAACAGAAACACATACTAGGATACAAGATGGAACAAAAAAATATATGCTCCTTAAATTGCGATAACTTTTTTCTTTGTGGAAGGGGAAAAACATAGCGACCGTCGGAAAGCTGAGAAAATAAGAATTTTTTCACATGTGTTATAAATTTTTAAACTGAGCTCCTTGGGCATCAATGCAGCGGGATAGTAGACGGTAAAAATTACCGACTTCGTTTCGTGGAGTTTCGCTGGGTGAAACTGCGATGACTTCCCGTGCTTTCTCCTTCATGTCAGTGATATTATCAGGATTTACGCTGAAACCCTTCTCCTTCACAAAGCCCCATCGATAAAAATCTCCGTTGCTGCTCTCAAACTCAAAATTATTTTTAAGTAGAAATTTTCCAAGGATTATCAATGAGAAATATTGAATATTTATTTCTAGCAAAAAGTCTTTAAACATTAAATTTCACAAGGAAACATTTCTTAAGTACTGACGAAGCAACAACCTCGGGAAAGTGGAGTTTATACCTGGGAGACTGATGTAATATGGGAAGTTGCAAGACCAGGAAGCATTAGTGTCCTGTAAACAGAGGCAGTCAGTTTGTGTTGTATATTGTATATATTGTGTATGTGTACTGAGTTCGTATTGTGTGTTTTGTGTGTGTTTATATGGTTTTGTGTTATTTGCATGTGTTGTGAACAGTATGCTGTGTGTGTGTGTGTGTGTTGCGAGGATGTTGCCTATACTTACTTTGCCTGTTCTGTGTGTATCGTTTGTGTTAGTTTTGTTATATGTATGAATATGTCTCTATATGTGCGTTGTTATCTTTATCTGCATTTGAGTGGTTGTGTTGCTTGCTTGTACGTGTGTGTGTTTCTGAGCGTGTGTATGTGTGCATGCATGTGTATGTGCGTGTAGGTATGTGTGTGGATAAATATATACAGACTCACACATTCAATCACAGGATGTGTATGTATGATGTTCATAAACGCAAGAGAATTACATTCTTGGCTATAAAGACAAATCTATATTTCTCTTTTTTTACCTCTGTGTGTTTGTTAGGTTAATTTTCTCTCATTTCAGCGTTGATAGTGGTATTCCAAAGCATTTACTACTAAAAACGTTAATTGTTATGCCTGTGTTTTCATTTAACGTGGGAGAACCGTTAGCATAGACTTATTAGTTCAACACAGTGTCTCAAGTATGTTGGTGTTCAACGGGTGTGACAACTATTATGATAGTAAATTGCATTCAGTGATCATAAAATGCTGACCACTGGATACAATATACTGACACAATAGCTAGCTTTCGTGCACATGTAAGATAAAATCTATGCTGTCCTCTTTTTCAGTCTTAGACTCTTTATTGTGGTAACTAACAAGTCACCGATAATGAGCATGGAATTTTCCCGTTCCAGGTTTAAGTAAAATAAACGAAAACATAATCAAAATTTTGAAGAGTGACGCGTCACTGTCTTCCACTTTCCACATATTCACCACGAAGGAATATGCAGCATTTTAATATCGCGAATGGGCGATGTATGCAAATATTTACTCAATTTTATTAACGATGCTGAACAATGAATATTTTGTGACTAGCCAATTGAAATGAAAATATTCTCACCAGTTTAAAAGCATGTAAGCGTATGTATAAACGTTAAGGTGATTAAAGCTTTACTAAGGTGCATAGTGATTTTACACAGCCAAAAACATCCAGCTCTGCCCTTGAAAGCTCGACGGATATTGATGTGCACGTGTTTTAACCAGCCATCTTGCACGTGATGTTCAAGCAAAACACAGATTTTTCGAGAATGAATTTAATCAAAATTATATGAACATTTATATGAATTGCGAGTATTTTAATAGCACACTTCTAATTACTGGACATCATAAATCAAATAAGGTTTTCCATTCATCGGGAAACATAACAAAGTAGTTTTATAAACCTGAACAATAGAGACATTGAAAGTTAAAAAACTATGATTCTTGAAATTTCGTTTCACCTGTTCTATTATCAACGAATGTCTTCAACTGGAGCACCGAACGATCAAGAATTGAAATGAAGTTTTCTTCAAATATTCACACATGAACTACACCAACGTCGTCACAAACTCTCAACTTCATTGCCTTGCACTTCATAATACTATGAAATGATTTTCAGTAATCGAGCAGAAAAAAGGTACAAAATCAAAATTCGGTTTATTGAAAAAGGGTACAAAATTAAGGAAAAAACATTTATTTAAACTCATTCCAGTTGTAAGCCGCTTAGCCACCATAGTTCAGTTGAGGGTGTCAGCAAAGCTCAAACAAGTTTGAGAATGACTACAAATTCTGTGATTTTCATCCATTAACATTATGGAGTCTTGTTAGAAAGTGATTTATAAATTATGAACGTGACTGCCTTACACCGAGTTGATGAGTTATAAACACAATATGCAAAAGATGGTCTGTAGGATATAAAATGACGATAATTTCTATCTAAACTAATGGCCAACACAGTCTTTCGCAGTTGCCAGAGTACGTGGACATGCATTAATTTAGAGTATTTTTAATGTGAACAGTAATATAAATGAAGTGAAGTTCAAGGTGTGCGAAAATGTTTATCATCTACCTAGTGTTCATTTTTTATGAACCCTATTACATGCCCAAAACGTATGGAATATCATCACAAGAAGTTAGAATACTTGACGATTTAATGAGTATGGAAAAATTTCATAGCTATCCATAGGTGATAAAACCTCTTCAAAGTACAGTTTTTACTATTTTGAAATTACTTACGGAAGAAAAGATATATCATTTGAATAATAAATAAAAATAGTCTGTTACTTTTCCTCACAGTAAATATATAGTGTATCTCAAAGAACCCTGTTCCAGAATATACAAGTGAGTGATTATGAGAAGACATGGGAAAAGTTTCAACTGCAATAACATATACTTTTATGAATATTATAGTCCAGTATCAAGGTTGTAACAGGTAAACAATAAATTTGAATGAAACACTCAAGAAGTGCATCAAATTTTTGAGCCATTATACTTCTTCAAAATATGTTGTGATAAGTCTAGAATAAAAATGAAATTTTCGGAAAAACTAGAAAATTTGGATCAGGATCATAAGTGATTTTGAAATTCAGAAACAACGTTACTGTTCACCGCACCAAAATTTCCCATTTCGTCTGCATGTTATATTTCAAATGTTCAACGACCAGTTATAGCTGCAAGGGGTTGAAAGTTTATAAAAACTCAATAAATATAAACCCTAACTTGGCACATAAGAACGTCACAAAAACGCCATCAGCAACAGTGGGAGGACAACGGTGCGTTTCTGCCGTACACTCTCTTGATTTGCTCAGCCCCGAACTGGCCGAACACGAAAATCTGCGACGACTTGTAGCCGAGGAGCCTGAGTCCATGGCAGCAGCACAAAGACATGTTTGGCCCACCACAGATCAGGATCTGTTCCAAGGTGAAAATATTTGAGCATGAAAATATGATATGATGTAGCGGCAGTATTCTCTTACAACTTGGCCTAATAGATTACAATTCTTGACCAATAGGTTAACATGATATAAATTGATCATATAAAATTACCGAAATCGAACACGAGTGCTACACAGTTTTATTCACATGGTAATAAAGGTTTGCTACTCTCTGTGACATCATTCTACAGCACTCAGGAAGTATGCCAACACACTTTGTGGTTGTCAGTCCAATTTTGCTGACGTATTTGTCCAGTTTACCGACGTCAATAAAGCCTTCCTCGCCACTCCAGTCGGTTGGGGCTTCACCGAGAGTATGAACCACTTTGAACTTCGCATTTGTTGCTGAAAGAAAATAAATTGTAATCGAATTCTCTTCAAAGGCTTTCTTCTGTGATCTAAATTAACTTTCGACAGCAAGAACAATACGCTCCAGAATCTAATACCGTCAATAATGACAACTGGATTTACAGTGTAAATTTCTGTAGTGTAAAAATAATAGTTAGCAATCCAATTTGTCTTTAGATGTGCCGTTATCGATGGAGTAGCGAAGTTTGTAAGAAGTATTGAGACTACTATTTATACTTTGCTTCATGACTACCATCAATTTACAAGATTTTGATTTTCATCTTATTATAAAGTCGTGAATGAAAATGTACTTTTCAGGTTACAACACTCACAGACATATAAAATGTATCTGTAATTTATACGATGAAAAACTTGCGTTTACCAGAAAACTTCGAAAATGTATAATTTCTACGTACGAGTACAAAGACTTTCATTTATGGGAGGATAATTGTAAAAAACATAATAGACCTAACATTTTTCTCCTTGTAGAAGTGTAGCTATTTTATTTTAAGGCATAGTTCACAGTTAAATTTTCAAGGCTTGAAATAACTAATGAATAGCATTGAAGTTTCTGATGCGCTAGATATAAACAGGGACATATAAAAAGGGGATAGTAAAATATCCCAAATTTGAGCTCCCACCGCAATGGACTTCTCAACCTCCAAACAGACACTTATATAAGTCGTGTTACACACCGTGAACTTGTCATAACTGAAACTGGTTAGATCACATGAACATCAACCAAATTTCACAAGAAAAATTAAATCTCACATTCGCAGTTCTGACAGGATTTATGTCGTTCACACTCGAACGTATTCTGTAGTCTTCCACCTACTGTATTTAAATCTGACGTGGCTTGGCATACCCACTACAGACCAGGCCAAAATTTTGGTGCAATAGTCAGCACATTATAGCCTAAGACAACAGATTACTTGTAATTCTAACCGGTATGGCAACAAAGAGCTAGAATTTCAGCACAGAGTTTTCAAAGGTAAAATCATGGTGCCCTTGCATTTCCTTTGCAGACACGCGAAGCAAGAAGCTGAAATCATGTATAAAGTTTTTTTTAAACTCATGAGCCAAAAAATGAACACACTGTCTCTGTAAACCCTGTAAACTGTCTCTGTGTTTATTTACCTACGAGCTATCAGGAACTTCTCTTCTCCCTGTTTATTAATTTTCTCTATTTGCACTTCACACTTCCCACTATTTTCAAACATACGAGTACTAAAAGCGTGTGTTTTTGCGCCACTTCCACCGCTTACCAGTTTCATACATACTACTAGTATGTCTTCTTACGCCTGTGTTGCTTACGTTAACTAGCGAAACTTTCAGATTACTCTATCCTCAGCTGCAGAAGAGCTGTAAAAAATTGGTCTACTCACGGAAAGTATGAATGATCTCAAAGGAGATCTCGGGTAGCAGAGTTAAACCTTCCTATTAAGGCTGTTCTCAATAAACAAATAATTTACCATCACTGTTCTTTGAAAAATTTACTGTGAGTAAATTAAGAGAGACTAAACCAACTAATCATTAAGCGATGTATTTTATTTCGCAAATGATGAGCAAAAATAAATGAAACAATTTAAAAAGACTTATTATCTGGCTAAAAAATTATATCAGACTGATATACCGGTTACAGCAACATATATTCCTTTTTCCGAAGCAAAGCGCTTCGAAAAAAGAACCCTGTACCAGAAAATTGGAACAATGAGTGTACAGATTACATTTATCAGCATTAACCAAAATGTCAAAGCCAACTTGAAAAATGTTAAGCATGTGTAGTTTCCAATCAGTGTCAATACACTGGATGCAAACTTTATTAAATCGAATTCAAGACGTCTTGAAGTATATCTACGATTTTCTACAACGAAAAAAAATGAACAAAACTCAAAGTGAATTTTTTGCAGAATTATCCTCTCGTTTTATAAGGCAGAGAAAAATCTTCAAATCCAAAAGAAACACAAATTTTTAGTGTTTCGTGATTTGATGTCGATAACGTATGTAATAATAAAAGTAACTGTAGAAGCAACCTGCAAGGGTTATAACTCTAGCAAAGCCTTTATTTTAAAGTAATTGGGAAGGAGAAAAAACATAAGTAAATAAAAAAAAATGGGAAACATCTGATGAATTTTCTGCTTTCCGAATACAGACCACAAATCAAGGTTTTCTGTTCCAGTAAGAATGGCTTGTCCAAGGAATGAACTGATCACTTCACTGGTAGGCGACATGACGCAGCCTGCCTTCGAGTCTCTCAACAGTCTCTCGAGTCCAATTTCACTCTGGAGAACGTTTTTGAAGTATCGTTAGGTAAATAGCTACTAAAATGCAGCAGGAAATGTGAGTTCGATAGCCTTTCCTAAAATTTGATACAGGTGAGTTTTGAGATGAGACAATATGAAAAATTAATGACATGCAAGCATAACCATTCAATTGTTCTTGTAGGTTATATGTTTCCCAAAAAAAGTAATGCACAATTTTTACGATTGTTGAAATGCCCCTGTAGTAAAAACAAAATGTCTCTTGGACAGCCGAACTAATTTGCCAATCATGGAACTCTAGTACAAAAAATCCTCAATGTTGTGAAAAGAAGGTTGACGCTTTCAAATATTTAGATGTAATCTCATGACAATAATACCTACATAAATAAGGAATACCGCAACAACAATACCCAAACGTTATTAAAAGGGTCTGACGCTTAACAATAAATGCAACACCATGACAAGAATGCCTGAACTCATTTGCACACTTGAAGTCCCGTGCGTAATACAATACACCTAGACAATGGGCTATTAATTGCCGTCATCAGAGCAGGCGAATTTTTAAAGCCTATCATAGTGCAGGTAAAATTATCCTTTCGTCTGCTGCCATATCAAACGAGACCATCATTAGAATACATTTACTGACTTGCTTTTCCATGAATAACTTAATTAAATAGCACGAGCCACAATGTAAACTATATGCTAAGAGAAGTAGAATAATTTATTGATAGCCATTTCTCAGTTATTTACGATAATTTAATTCTAATATACGTACAAGTAGATTTTACTTGTAGTTTTGTAAGATTTTTAGCAATATGTACCATAGTTTTTTCCAAACCTATGTTTCGCCATAGATATCTTTTTAAAGCAAAGAAATAAATAAAGCAATAATTTCATCTGATCCATACAAATTGAGCAAAGCTTTCTGATAGGACGCTATCTTCAACCGCATCGTGTCAACTCTATGAACTTAATCGTTTCAATATACAATTCATAATCCTCTGATGTACGAAGTCTGTCAAAAGTATATCCGACATTTAGCTGACAAAAATGTTACTTATATGACGGGATTGGGCCCTAATTCTCTTTAAAGTAGGCCCCTTTCGCCTCCATACACTTAGCCTCCCGTTCCTCCCACTGCCGAAAACACTTCTGGAAGGCTTCTGAAACGATGTTCAACTCCGCTGTCGTATTCTACATTATCTCTGCTCTACTCTCTAAACGTGAATTTCGAATGGCGTCTATAAATTTGGAAACAATCAGAAGTTGCAAGGAATCATGTCTGGATAGTATGGAGGTTGACAAACAACTGGAATTCCATGTTTCGACAAGAAAGCGTGAATCAGCTGTGACAGATGAGATGGAGCATTGCACGATGCAACTGTCAGTTTTTCACCGTCCAGAGGCTTCATCTTTCGCGCCAAACTGCTTTACGGAATCGGCGGAGAACTTATCGACAGTACTCTTTAGTCACTGTTTGTTCTTCCAGTGCATGTTTTTGATGCAAAATTCATCGGATATCAATCAACACAACATCACCGTGTTATGCCTTCTCATCCGTCAAATCTTTTTCGTTTTTTTCCGTGATGCTTCTATTGCAACGAATGTGATTCTGTTTCCTGTCCGTACCCGTACACCCATGACCCATCTCCAGTTATGGGAGTGTTCAGTAATTCAGGTTCAGTGTTGGTAGTGTCCAGCAGGTCTTGTGCGACTGCAAAACGGAGTTCTTTCTGTTCGGTCGACAGAAGCTTGAGCACAAATTTCGCCGCGGCTCTGCACATGTTCAAATCGTCACACAAAATTGCATACGCAGAATCTTTACTGATCCCAACTTCTTCGGCAATCTCTCGTACGATCAAACGACGACCTCTCATTATCAAATTTTCTACCTTCTCAACAGCTGCATTCTGAGCGGTTTGTGGCCTCCAAGAACGTCAGTCACGCTCGACCGATGAACGGCCTCTTCTGAATCAGTTGAATCACTGCTTTATTTGTGTTACCTCCATGGCATTGTCTCCAAACACCTCCTGAATCTTACAAATTGTATCATTCTGAGAATCATCACGCTATCAACAAAATTTGACGTAGTAACCTTGCTCGACTCGTTGAGTCATTTTGAAAGGAATCAAAATACGATTAAAAGTTATATCTCCACATTACTCGGCAGTCAGCAGGCAACGACTGGCAAAAATGCAACCATGCGCATTAAGTTGTCTCCTTCAACTGTGCACAGTAGCGTCACCGCCTTAACATCACTAGTAGGCGCGGGAAAATCCATGGTCGGTTATTTTTTAGACAAACGTCGTATGTTGCATTTGGAAATTAGTCGCTGAATCTCGATATCCTCGCCTCACAGAAGTAAAGGCACATATATGTAGTCTTAGGAAAACATTATGATCCGAGATTTCTAAATGTTTAATGTAAAGTATTTCATATAATGTGCTTATCGAGGAAAAATGAACCCAAATAGTTGTTTCTTTTGTACACGAGTACATGGATTTGTAGGAATTATTGTAATCAAACCTACGAAGGACTACCGTTAACATCTTCTGGATGTACTATTTTAGTTATTTTTTAGCTTGTGGTAGATCTTAATGATACATAAATATATTGCGTTTAATTATTGTAACGTATGAATACACTCTGAATGCACTGTGGAATAAGAGTATTGTTTGTAGACAATATATAAAAGACCCTCAAGGCTCCAGGTACACTGCATTGTCTAGGGCTTTCTCTGTGTGCATTCTTCCGTTGGGGTAGGTAAACTGTAGAGGCTTCTGTATGAACCCTAAATCCATGAGATACGACACGAAAAACTTGTTTATCAAGAATTAGCTTTACATAGAAGCGTTTACGCTTAAAGGAAAATATTTGTGTGGGCTTGAGGAATTAGAGAGTGTAGGGTAGCACAGTATGCTTAGCATTTCATTTTTTAACTCAAAATATGCCAGAGATAATGCTTCTATTCTCTATTGAACTTTAGTTGGCAAGCAAACGACATCAACAGATTCATGACGGAATATATTCCTGTTAAGCACAACGCATGAAAAAGAACACGTCATAGACTTACCTTGTATCCAGTTCCCCCACAGGCTTTCATCATGAGGTCAGCAACT
This sequence comes from Trinorchestia longiramus, assembly GCA_006783055.1. Lineage (NCBI taxonomy): Eukaryota > Metazoa > Arthropoda > Malacostraca > Amphipoda > Talitridae > Trinorchestia > Trinorchestia longiramus. Next base: position 60,569 of record VCRD01000219.1, read on the forward strand.
CGATTGATATTTTCTGACGCAGTGTGTTTGATCTGCCTCTGCCAGCTTGTGGACTTGGATCTGTGTCGGAAATATTTCACAAGAAATTAAATCAAAACAATAATTATGAGTTTTCATCAATTATGGTCTGCCAGCTGTGAGCTCTTCATGAGCGTGTGTTCATAATGAACGCACAGTCTGAACCCAAAAGTTTTAACGCTAATCAGGATGAGTTTATGCTTAAAAGTTAAATATTTTACTTACTATTTACTTGGAACTAATTTTAAAAGTCTGAAAATGTTAGTTCAGAGTTTCTTTGCACAAGCCAGACGTTTTTTTAACACTTCATTAATAACTTCCTAATCCCGACTCAATTATTAGATTTGTTCAAATGTCAATATACGAGCCAACGATCTTAAAATTGGCTCAGAGCAAACTCCTCGATTTCCTGACTTCTTTGTCAATCTTACGTAGTGACAACGGTTAAAAATGATTTGTGATTTTTTCATCATAATTTTTTGTTTGCAATGTAGTGTATAAGAAGGTAGTCTTTGCACTCCTTCAAACGCTTTGAATTCATTTTTACATCAGCGACGTGCTCAGTGAGCAGGGACAAGTTGAACGAATACAACAAACCACAGAATTCATTATTTTTGTTTTCTGAATAGCTTATTTTGAATCAACAATTTTGGAAGATAAAAACTTATTTTCATCATGGTAAACTTAGCCATTTGTTTTTTTGAGGGCAAATTTTTTTTATATTTTCTTCCAGAAAAATGAACTGGGTTTCTCCAGTCTAGTCCGATTCATTCTTTAAATGGAAAGCATGTTTTTTGCCACGTCATTCATAGTGTCCCTTAAGGGAAATTTTTATTCGCTTTAGGCTTTGCAAATAATGTGCTGTAAAATCCACTTTTGAAATAGCCTCACTAGATGTGAAGTATGCAGGTTGTCCCAAACTACAAGTTAACTTCATCTGTCGGACGTGACATGCCACTAAATTGGTTCTACGAGAGCCTCCCACGCTGACACCGAACTTCCAGATCTTTTACACAAATTACATGAACGACCTCATAAAATGACCCCACTTTACGCAAGGAAAAATTGTTAAGCTCCCTAAAACAGTGATAAATTAATTACCTGGACATGTTCTTCGTTATTTCAGGAGACTAGTCGTTGTTGTTCGTGACTTTGTCGAGCATCACGCAGACGGAGTAGAGCCCGAGTCTTGCAACGGATGTGGACGTCATACAATTGCCGAAGTGATCCTGGAATTTCCAACTTTCAAGTAAGTTCCCAGTCTTAGTAATAGCATATATACCTCGTTAGTGTCACCGAAAAAATGCTATAAACTTCTGTTGCATATGCAAATCTGTCCAAGTTCCAATCAACATATTGAACCAATTTTGTACCTATTAACCGATAATCTATTTGTCTATTTGTTGGAGTAGATGTCACCCATCGAAGAAAATACACTCAATCTACATATATAACAGACAGTGTATCTCCATCTCTCTCTCTCTCTCTCTCTCTCTCTCTCTCTCTCTCTCTCTCTCTCTCTCTCTCTCTCTCTCTCTGTATCTGTGTGTGTTCGTCCCATTACTTCCTATCTATAACTGAAGAAAAATTATTGAACTGAAATCAGAACCGGTATCCATGTATTATTAGCATTGTATTGTGGATACCAGAGGCGCCGGATCACTATCAAAAACTTAATTTTTTCTGTTATTAGCTTTCATTTCTTACAGGGCCATGTTATCGGTAGCTAAGATACAGAATGAAAGTATTGCATATAAAGATGAAAATTATTCACGGGTAAAACTGAAAAATGTATTTTGATTCATAGATCCTCAGTTTAATCACTTTTAAACTAAGAATTTTCAACGGTTACCATCTGGGCTATATTACCGGTAGATAAGATGCAGAACGGAAGTTTTGAATGAAGTTAATAAAAAGTATTCATTAAAACATAACAATTCATTGTAAATCTTTAAAGCATTCATGATCTCTATAATAATTTCAAATTAGTCAAATCTAAATCATTTAACTTCCACGGGAACTGTTTAGTCTTCAATATTTAAAGGCAGGAAATATGTCTTCAGAGGGTGTCAGAATATAAGAACCTGAGCGCCTTTTCACTTTGTGCAAATTTTGAAAAAAGATTCTTGCATAAGAATCTGTATCTATGCAGTAAAGTGTTCAAGGTGAAGGATTCTATAGAGGGATATTACTTTTTCTCTCCACATTTGTAGGAAAACTTCGAGAACAACAGGTCCCATGGATTTTTTCCTAATGATATATAAGATTATTTTCTTAAAATAAATTGAATAAGTTTTGATTTAGTCGTAAAACTTGCACTATCTGAAAAACATTTATGAGCAAATACCAAGACTTGAGCATGAACCTGTTGCATATTAATAATAGGCTACAGAGCTACAAGTCAATTAGAATATAGTAACAAGTGCGATCCGTTTGCTTTATTCTTGGGTTGTTGCTGAAATGCCATGCCGTATCGTGATCAGTAGTAGATAGCCCCAGTCAAGTAGCACCTACTAGGCAATAAATACTAGGTAGCAACTGCTATGACAACACCTGTAAAGTTGTTTCTTCTAAATATTATCGTCTATAGCACCTCTTATGTTAAGCATCACCTGTAAAACAGCACCAGTTAAGCATCACCTGTTAAGGAGTACTTGTTAGGTATCACTTGTTAGTGACGCAATTGTTGTGAACACGTCACACCTGCACAGTGGCGTAGTCGCAGATGCGCATGCCCACGTCCACGTGTGTGTTCCTGGTAACGTGTTTCTAGGCCACATCCATGCACGCCATGGCGATGCCTTTCCAGTACGCCGATGACGTCACCAAAAACATTGGCCCTGCAGCCTCATCGTCGTTCTGTGAGTTAGCTTACTTTCAATTAGTATTGTCTAGGGACATGTAATGTTATTGTTCAAAATATGTACATTTTTTCAACATGTTATATGTTGAACACGGCATATTGAATAAAACTGTTCAAATATTCATATTATGAATAGCAATGAATGCAGATGAGTGTCGGAGTTATTTTCTAGCAAAACTCATCGCGGATCTGAATGCTAGGTTGATAAAAGTTTTAATTTCCGCTGTACAATTTCTGAACGAGATATTGCATTGATTTCTTTCACTTTAATGTCTAAAAAACAAATGCTTTAAAGAATAATATTATCAGAAGATATTCAACTCATACCTGACATACACAATGGGTGACGATAAGTTAAGAGATAACAAATGAGTAAAGTGAAGATTCGAAATGAAACACTACCATCATTATTCAGAGGTACATACGAGTATGTTGTTCTTGATCAATTGATTTGCATGCATTATAAGATAATATTATTAAAAGATTATGAGGTTTGAAAGTATTGTATGACGTGAAAAATAATAATGCTTTCAGTGGGGACGATCAGGTAACAGTGGAGAGATCCGGAATTTTGTGAGTAAATATATGCCTAAAAACATTAAAATTAAAATTTTTACAATTGTCTCAATATTATACCACACACATCACATGTGTTTTCATGCGAATAACGGTAAAAAAGGGAGCAAATGAGTATTATATTATATAAAATACAAGCAGAGTAGATCTACTCCTGCTCCGAAATTTGTATTTCAGAAGCAATGTCCTTTTCCGAAACACATCTCTCACCTCAGCTTTAGCTGACACAACTCTTCATCTAGGTCAGCCTTCAGTCCTACACAAGTGTAAAAGTAATTGTCTTTCTAAGCATTTTTTTCCTGTCGTTTATCTTTCAGTTTTCCCCTCGCTACCGGTCATGCTTTATGGCAGTTTTTTCGAAGCTCCAGCAAGGAAGCTATGAATGTGCAAAGCTTTCTGAAGACTTCTCTCTGGCTGCCGAAAGCCTGCTTGGAGACGCAATCTATTGTTGCGCTCCCTACAAAAACATGTCAACGTGACGAGCGATTTTCCCTTGCTTCAAAGGTACTGCGAGCCGCTGAGTTTAATTAAACGCTTTGAATACTGAACATGGTAAGAAAGCCTAGTATCATAGTTGCGGTGCTGTAAAGACATGTTAAAAGAAGCCTTTATTGTTCAGCTGGAGCGTCAACCATCAAGTTACGTGAGATACACTGGCATTTTCTCTAGTTTGGGAGGCTTTTGTTAAGATCACACAAAAAAATCGCAAAAGAAGTTCCTAACAAATTGATAATTTGATACTTTTATTCAAATACTTCATCAACGGCAGCAACTTATTATTTTGTAGGAATGAGAAGAGGTACAGCGATATGATGGATTACGTTTCACAAAAACTAAAACCTGTTCTTCAGAATATTATTTATTCTATTTAAATAAGCCACTCCTGATATTCTTGATTAATTAGAGCAACATCTGATAATATTTTATTATAGACAAAATCGATTACAACAATTTAACCGCAATCCAAAAAGTGAGCCGTGTTATCAAAAGATAATAGTGCTTGCGTAGCCAATTTAAAGTCTACTTTCTTCCTTCATGTTGTTCGAAAAACGTTACCACGATTCAGTAGTTGGCTAATAACCAAATTATATTAATTCACATTTACTTTTTATTAACTACAGAGCGTCAAGCACAAAAGCGATAACCAGAAAAGTTCAAAAAAGGTTAAAAACAATAATTGTTGATTGAAACAGTGAGTACTTCAGGTTATTTTGTGAAGGAGCTGTTCAGTGTAAATGAAAGTGTTGCTCAAGTTTAAAAACAGTAGTATCAAGACCATTAAATTCGAACTTGAAATAAAAATTGTAAAAATGGAAACGGCTATTATTCTTACAGTTCTGTGCTACAAAACATTAGTGAACAATTACTAAAATTACATATATCTCGGATATGCCCATTCTTCGACTATTGTACGAGACACATTTTAATGACTTTTCAATCAAACCTTATACATTTAAACGTAATATATTATATTAAATTGCATAAAACTGCAACTTACATCTTTCCCATCTCCAGGCTTGCCGATGACGCGGTGGGTGGGCAGCTCACAGTCGACGACCAGCTCGCCAGACATGTTGCCGTGCATGCCCAGGGCCCGCCAGTCCTCCGAGAAAGCTCGTATTTCATCCTAATGCAGCAATGAACAAATTTATCTCTGTCGTCCGATCAGGCATGCTCCCCATTTAATTTAAAATTTCATACCTAAAACGTTAGTCAAAGTCTTAAACCATACTTGACAAGGTAACATTAGGATAAAGCGATGGAAGCTCGTGCTGCGTGCTGACCATGCATAGTCATACACATTAATGTTAATGTTATTCAGCAATCCTGTTAAATTGGCTCCCATTCTGTTGTAGACAAAAATGTCATAGCATGTTATGTCGTTTTCAAATCATATGCAGCTCTTTCATAAATATTACTGAGAATTGTTGAATTGTGTGCATGGTGTTCTCAGTTCATTATTAATAGACTAGAATATGGAAAAGGGAACGAGCCGTTCCGTTCATTATTGTGTTGTTATCCAAGTTTCATGCTGTCTAACACACAGGCATTAATCATGCATATTCGCCTCAATCGCACACAAACGTTTCAGTCACGCACACGCATCTCAATCATACAGAGGTTCCAGGAGTTTGGAAGGATAGGATATGGAATCAGTAGTTTATAGAAGAGAGGGGTTCCTTGTTCAATATTTGCCTTGTATCCTATTCGAACATACCAAGGGAGTATCCTAATAAATGGGTTATTTTTCAGTTCTCCTGAAAACTTCTTATGCTACATTAGGTAATATGTGCCATTGTTCCGAGGATTCCAAGAAAAAAGACATGAGCTTAGAGCTCTAGAAATGTTACTTACAAAGCGTGCTGAAACCGAGTAGTATTCTCCCGTGTGGATTACAAATTTTTGAACGCATAATATCTAACTCTCCCGTCAGTTCCTCTACGGTATAAGTTCGGGAAGTACATATACCGTAACTCCGGGATGCAATTTTTGACTAATAGGTGAACAGTTAATATCCGTCTGCCAAATTTACTCTGTTCATTTATGCAGAAACTAGGAATTGAGAATGCATTGTTTTCATACAAGACACTGCTCCTTCAGTGGTGCATCGGTATTTCTTTGAGACAGAGTTCTGAAAATTTTCATTTATTCCGTTTCTAGTATTTCTATTCTAATTGTCGATTAAATGAAAAATATTTTTAGCAGAGATCCAATTACTTATGTCATGTCAGTGAACGTACTGCATTCCTTGCCAAGCATTCATTATCAACCTTAAAACAAAGCACCACGGAGAAGTGAGAGAAGTCGCTCTTATATTCCGGGGACAGCGTGGTGAGCGCGTGCCAGTCAGCGTACCCTGCCGCGGTTGCCCATGCTCCATACTTCAGGACTCGCATCCGGCTCTCAGAAATGTACTTTGTTTTCGAGCTCAGTGGAAACCATACATGGCCTCCTGATGATGAGATGGATTGGAACTTTGTCAACAAAAAGAAATTTGTTCAGAAATGTTTTTTCTCTCTTAAGAAGTAATGGGACTTCGGTATTGAACCAAGAATGGGCCAAACGGCTCGTTCCTATTGCCTTATTCTATTCTATAAGTTAGTTTTTAGGCGGGCGCAAGTTGTGTCCCAGGTCAGCATTAAAAACAATTCAAAATCAAACGTTCTAGTAACCTTCTTCTAGTTAGAAATTCCTACAAATTCACACTCAGAAAAATGTTTATCCTGACAGTCTCAGGGTAAAATTCATAATTGCCTCTGACTTTAGGTTTTCTTAAGTCACAAGGCTTCCCAAAGTTAACTGGGTTGTTCAATGTATGCGAGATGCCGAATAATCATTAATTACACGTTGTTGTGTCTCAGGAATCACACATCGTTCTAGTTTTTATTCTGTTGATTCAACCATTTCAATACGAGAACATTCTGAAATTTTTCTCATGGAAATCGAACAAATTACATTCCAGGTATAAGTATGTGTAGTCATCAAGACTCAACCCATTGACGAGAGTAATCACACATTGACGAGAGTAATCACACATTTTGCCGCAACTTTTCGCGAATAAATTTTTACACCGTTTTTGTACGCAATTTAAAAAAGCAAAGTATTTTTCCTTTAAAAAGTGAGGTATTACTTCACTGGAACGTTCGACAAAATGTAGCATATTTAAATTATTTAACAAACATTTTTTGTAACCACGAGCATCTAAAAATAATTGCACAATTTTCTAACTGGGGTAATCATAGAGTAATGAATAATTCACCTGTAGTCGGGGTCTGAGCACACGGAAGTGCCGAGTAATTTCTTCTGATTGCGAGCAGCTTCCTGGTCACAGGATTGTGTGTATGACTGAACAGCAGCGCCGCTGTTCCCAGCAGATGCAAGGCTGTGTGAAGTGTGGGTGATTCATTGAACATGCGACTTTAGTCTCTTAATCGTCATGAAATAGTCAGCCACAATTAATGAGCTTATGCTAAGTTATAGTTATTTACGTTAAGTTTTACATTTGACAACTTCCTCTCGGTAAATCTCAACTAGGTAACAAAAATTTACAACTTATCAACTCTCTGATGTTTATGAATGAGGAGTACCAAATACCTATGGTACAGAAGCATTTGTTCCAGATTAAGAGTTAGACGCTTATTTGAAGTACTTTCACTGAGAGTGTTCTTATATGTGCTCGATAATTTTAACCCCAAATTTACAATAAGTCCATGCTATGACACATGAATGAAAATTTTCATTAGTTCTCTCCATAAATTAGTGCAGTACTTGGACAACCATACCGAGCGATGGTTTCCACAACCATGGCGCAACTGACGTGGTTCTCACCAAGTCCCCTGTGTTCTTTAGGGACGGGCAGCCCCAGTAAATTTAGAGACGCCAGCGAGTCCAGGGCTTCTCTAGGAAATGTATACTCCCTGTCGCATTCCGCCTGGAATACACAAAAAAATGGTTAGTGTCTGCGTTAAACACCTGAGTCTAAAAATAAATGTGAAAATGCAGGGCTTCTCGTTCGGCATTTCTGTTAAAAAACGAATCCTTTAGTGCTACAAAAAGTATGAAATAGACCAAGAAATGTATCCTTTTTATTTTGCTAATACAATTAAAACTAATAACAGCTAAGTTCTGAATTCAGTTTTTTATTTCCACTATATAATAATACGCAGTTTGTTGCTTGCTTGCTGGCTTAGTCCGTCTCTCTGTCACGCTTTTGATGATAAAGCAAGATGATAAATGTAACTGTAGTAAATTAAAATACGTTTTTCCCAAGTCCAATAAATAATAATAGATAAAACTTGAACTGCAAAATTGTAAATATTTATGGCAATAGCACATGTACTAAATTATAAGAATGAATGCGTTTTGAAATTCATTACGCATACTTAAACATATAGCAAGTTTATAATGAAGTTTTTTCTTTAGTTTCAAAGGCATTCATAGCATCTTTCACTGTTTCCCTTACTTCAGCTGCTCTCATTTATTTCATGTTTTTAATTGTCAAGCACCTTTGAAGTGATATAACATGAATACATTCACTTTTGCCAAAAATTGCTTTTTCCCACGAAGTTGACAACCTGCAATATAAATATTTGTATAGATTGTTTGGTTCTGAAAAATTAGAGCTGTCAGAATATTCTTCGTCAGAGTGTGGAACAGCTTTTTATACTCTGTGGAAGAAGAAGTTAAAATATCCTTTTCATCTATCCATTCTCTAAGATCATCAGAAGTAAAGGTTTGAAGCTGATCGCCCTCAGGAATTAGTTTAAATGTCTCATTCAATATTAAAGCTTCTTCTGCAGGCAAAGATTTCGAAGTTTCAACGATATCACTATCAGTTTCACTTGTATCCCTATTTCCCGCATATAAATTCTTCCATGCTCTTGAAAGGGTTGTTTGTTTCACAGTGTTCCATGATTCACTCAATGGAAAAACAGCATCCTTGATGTTAAAACTTGTCTGAAAATCTATAGGTTTAACGCTTTCCTCCAATATTCTCAGCATGAAGTTATTAAAAATAAATAAATAAATAGTACAAAGTACCAAGTAATTGACCGCCTTAGGCCTGATGGTGGTACGACAGAGTTCAACCAACTTGTCTCTGAGCTCCAGCTGCTCAGACGTCAGCATCCAGTCGGGGTCAAACTCCGACCCGCAGCCCCAGTATTCTCCGTTGCCCCAAGCTTTCATATTAAGTTAATGGATTATTACTTTGGGGGTCAAAAGCTTAATACCTGTAAACGACGGAAAGAATTGGTAAACTTAAAAAGTTGAAAATTTCGAGTTGTGGAGAACCGAAATTGAATCTCCATCATGTTGTTCCCAACTCATGTTTGTCATTAGAAATGAAACCAAGACATTGTTTTAAAAAATGTGATAACTTTTCATTGTAATTTGTTTAATACATTTTTATGACGCTCTGCGCTTAAAATATAAATTATATCATTCATACACAAGTAATACGTGCTTAGTTCATTCATCGCTTCAAAAACGGTTTACTCGTCTTTAATAACTAATGAGACACTTTACAGCGGTAAAATAATTCATTTTCTTACATATGTTCCCCAATAAAATGACATTCAACTCAATGAAACATTTATAACGATATACTGATCAAGTAATTGATGAATTAATCTACTGGAACGTCAGTAAGATCTGTTTAAGCGGTTGAAAACGGGATGCACTTCTTCATTTTTCCGACTTACTGTATTCAACTATGCCCACAAAATTTGCTCACAAACCCCAATGTAAGTTAACTCTCCTATACAGTTATTCTGCCTGTCTTGGACGACTTTTCCTCACTGTCTGACTACGAGAGAGTAGAAGGGAGTAGATGTATAGCTCTTGCAATGTATCTCAAGGTCTAGTAAGATATAAGTATATTGACCATGCTGTCTGATGATATGAAGTAAACATGCGCTCGTGCAGGACCTCTGGTTATCAAACAGCCGTTGTAAACTTTGCCTAGCAACTGATGTCACTGCGGATGAAATGAACGATTGAATTTCAGAAATGTACAGAGGAATAAATTTAGTATGACTTGTTTGGCAACCAATTTACTTACAGGACGCTTTTACACACTTTGATTCTGAGAGCAATGTTATCGCTCATTTAGCCATATATGCACAAGGAGCAATGTACTCGAATATGAAGAAATGTTCCCTCACCGAGAGCAATGTACCGTCATACAGATATGCATCATCTATTCGCACAACACATACAAATGTATTGTTCTAAAAGTGGCTTCTGAATATTGGTAAATTGATTTTACTAGAAATATATGGAAAAATATCAATTACATTGAAATTATTTACGACATGACTACAACTAGGCTACGAAATAAAGTCAGAACTGTCATCATTTGCAGGATGCACAAAATAATCGAGAAGAAATTCATACCTATACAAGTATGACTCTTAAAAGAGATAGTAATGTAATTTTACTGAAAAACGCGGTGAGAATTAGAATTAATCATTATTAATCCTTATTTTGTAAATTTATTACATAAAGGCTGCTTCAGATTCGAAAACCGTTTCTATGCGAGGTCTGAATCGCCTAACTGCTCGGATCAAATGGTCATTTTTCATATTGGATATTGTTCTGGCTATTGAGGCCTTTAGGGATTCTTTAGTGCTCTGAGAGTGCCTGTCAACCTCTCTCTCAACTACACTCCATGCATAGCAGTTCAGTGGATTGAAATCTTGGGAGCTATGAGGTCAGAAGTTAAAGATTATGTGACGAGAAAAATTTGTCTGCCATTCATTTCTGACTTGCTTGAGCCTTGTGTGATGGTGAAATAAATGACATTATTTTTTGCTAGATTTTTAAGTTGTTCATGAGCCGATTCTACCTCTTGAACTATTTTGCTCTGCCTTTTTTGCATGAAATAACATTTTCTTACCACATTAGACTTATATCTAATGTCTTCGTGGACAACATTTCTAAATTGGTATCTTCAGCCTGTATAGCCAAAGCGACTGCGTGCCTCTTCATTTCTTGTGTAAGCTTCGGATCTGCCATTGATAATTCTGAAATATAGAAAATGTAAAGTCAAATAATGTACTGCTATGGTAAAACTAGCACGTGTCCTTAAATACCTTATGGACCCTGTAGTTACTAATGTCACTTTGCTTAAGTTGATAGAAATGCATTTCGTATGAATCAATTCCGTTCGACTTGCAGGTAAAATACACGCCCTCACGCGAGATTTTAGAGGTGGTTTATGTGGCGTGCGATAGAAGATAATTTTTTATTTAGGGAGCGATATTTCTTGTAAACTGACTTCATGTAAGGCTATAATTCAAATGCAAAAAATGGTAATGCTAACTTATTTTCTGATATCCTATTTGTGCATGCAAATCAGTTTATTGAAAGCTCATTATAATTGAAGGTAAAGGTTCATAAACTTTTGGAGTTCAGGGTGATCAATGCAATTAGTGTCGATACCATTCACTTTGTCTCTTGCTTCTGCGTTTCTTTCTTCCTATTCTAGTTTTAGGCGCGGGACTCAGACGCAGACACCCGGAATTAGACAGAGATTTCCAAACGAGCGAAGTTTTGAAATTTGTGCTGGGGGAAAAGTTCAAAGTTCGTTTTGTTCTTATGATGTAGAATTAGAAAGTAATTAAGACACCAATCGATATAGATATTAAATCATTGCTGATTAGCTTTCACATTGTTATGCAAAATATACGACGTGGCCCTAGTTTTGTTTCCCTACTTTTATTTCATACAATAATTAATTGGGCCTCAAGCAAATACAAAATTCCACTCGCCAGGTTTCTCTGGGACAATAGCAAAAAGAAGTAGGGAAACTAGGTTTGAATTTTAAAATCTATTAGTCGGTGTGATTCGCCTTTTAGCCAGTGACGACTTCACGTGAAAAGCATCTACAGTTTTTCCTTCGCTCGACAGAAGTTTTCACAATCCTCATCAAACGAAAGTGCGTCAGTACATTATTTTATTCAAAATGAAACTATACTTGAATTTTAATTACTTGGTGGAGATTTATTGTATGACTTACATAACAGTCATATTTTAATGAGTGATAATGTGAAGGAGTAACACAGCATTCAAAATTAGTCAATAATCCATTTCACCCACTAAAATTTAAACATATGTGTACTCAGTAAGTAAAACTAATTTTATATGCTAAATACCTAGAAGTCATTATTGACGTAGCGTAAAATGTTCCTATTGTTGCAAAAAAATGAACAATTCTGCAAATTTAAGACTTAATGTCAACTCATCTTTTCTTTGATGATTACTTTTAAAACAAATAAATAAATTTTGTTGCTAAGAAATGAACGTTATGGTTAATCTAGAACTCAACATCAACATATTTTCTCTTTCATGATTACTTCTGTGTCAATCTGTGTTCTTAAGGTAATTGAATTTCCTCCAATCATTTTTTCCTGTAAATAGAGGTGCAATAGAAAAGGCTAACCTTTGAAATTTCTTGTATCAGAAACAAACAAGCTTAATGGACAAAGCTAACCTTGTATTGCGAAGTAGAAGAATTTTCGAGGCTACTTTGGCAGGAACTTTCATCGCGAAAACAATTCAACTTTTTTGTTCTTAAAAATCTACAACATGTCTTTACGGTAGCATAAAAACTTAAGAAACCTCTCAAATCTTCAATGAGTTGAGTAATAATATCCAGCAGTTCCAAGCTTAGAGGAAGACGTCAACAAATAATAACACCGTGTAACAAAATTAACATTTAATTTTGTCTGTGGTCAATAAATGTTATTTTCTGGTTACTTTCATCGAGAAAACTAAGAAGAGAACAATCATTTCCTTCAACTTGGCTTTTCTGACATGATGAGTGACGTTTTGAATGTTTTCTAAGCGTTTCTGCTATCACATAAACATTTCTCGCTATCATATATCCAAACCTTCTGTCATCCAGTGCGCCAGTGTCACACAGCTCTGGTATCTCCGTATCTACTCCTCTAAACAGAGAGTCGCAGTGTTTACAAAGGAAAAGTAGTTCAAAAGAGGATGAAGCCAATGAAGCAGATTTCAGATGCTCGACCAAAGAGAAAAACCCTTACTACTCCAACCGAGAGGACATCAAAGACATGGTCAGATATCTTGGTCTCACGAAGTCAAATGACGGGCTTCTGACGACGGGACTCAGGCAGTGGAATTTGTTAGGTGAAAGTGTGCACATATCTGGCCGGAGAAAAACAGCCATTAATATCTTTTAAAGATTTTTAACTTGTCAAAACGAGCTTTGTTTTGCCACAATGTGACCAGATTGTTTGAGTGGCACCTCTTTATCGACAATTCGTGCACATGCTTCAGAGCAGTGCTACTTCATAACAGGAATATGTATTCATGTTTTCTCCTCGTTCACTTTGCCCTGCTTAAAAAGGAATACACTAGTGTCAAGATATTGTGAGATGCTTTGAAATATCAAGAGTATGATTGAAAAATTATCGAAAAGTTCAAAATGGTAATAATTTTGATGAGTTTCCAAAGTGACTTTACAAAGTTTCCTTGTCATATTTGTTTTTGGAACAGCTGGGACACCGCAGCGCGTTACCACAAGTGGTGCTGGCAACAGCGGACCGAATTTAGTGAGGGGCAAACCAACGTCAAAAAAAGCTATTCATGGAGCCCAGAGAAGTACTGTTTCCCTCACTGCTCTTAAAATTGGTCCTTACGAAACAATTTGTCAGAACTCTGGAAAAGACTCCTTTTCAGGTATCTCCAAGATTTCTTCCGTAAGTTGTCTGCAGCAAAAGTGGAAGCCGGTGTTTTCGTTGGTCCACAAATTTTAAAATATTCATGGATTTCAAACAAATTCCCTAGATTATCCGTAGAAGGGATAAAGTAACGTGGAACAGTTTTGGTGCAGTGATTCTTAGCTTCTTGGGGAATCATAAAGCCAAAAACTACATATGTGGGGGCTTGGTAACACCTTGGTAACAAACTACAGCCTTGAAGTTCATCCTGATAATTTAAGCAGAACATGGAGCTTATTAGAAGGATCAAGATGATTGCTTCCTCCAGAATAATTAAACTTTGAACATCGTTACCAAGGATCGTATGGTCAAAATATAAAGAGAGACTTCATTTGGAGTCTGATTCGTGAAAGTAATTTACATTATAAGCGCAAGTCGCGGAAAACTTATTTCTTGATTCTATTGTGTGACTTGTATTATAATAGAATAAATACCCACTACTATGGGATCATACGTCGTTCTGCATTTCACTTCCGTAAATCAGAGTTCAAATTTACCACATAATTCCAGTGGGAATAAGGAAGGTACTTGTGAAGTTTAACAAGAATATAACAAACAAGGAAGGATAAATCGATTTACTAAATTGGATCGTTCTCTGAAAGTCGAGTTGTGAATTTTTCAGCCACAAAGTGCGCTTACGTTCAGAGAAAGCGAAAAAAAGTTCCATCCTGACCGTCTTACTCCTACAGGAAGATGTACGGAAGAGAGTGGGTTATAATTTTGGCTGCCATATCGGGCATTCACTTCACTCAATCGTTGCTCCTTATTTCTAGGTCAACAACAACGATTAAATGGACATGATTGTAAATTGATTAAATAAATTCTATTGTCGAAACTTTTCTTCATAGTATCCGACATTGTAGATCTCTTCAAATAACGATACGTTGATGCACTGATCTCACGCTGTCTGAATTGATGAGAAGTTGCGAAAATTAAGTAGTATGTAAATCTCGACCATCTCGAGGTAATAATATGGCTTTGATGCTGGAAAAACAAATCTAAAATCAGATCATCTTAACGTTGTTTTTTAATGAACTAATTGAGATTTTTCATGGTAATCAAAACAAATCATCATATTTGTACTTTTAATTCAACTGTTATTTAATTGTAAAAGTATCGTTGTTCTGCAGCAACGATCGTGACCGAAGTGTCTCTGAAATACAAGTTAAGAGAGTAAAAATTGGCACTTCTACTCAGCCATTTCGGTGTTTGTGTTTTTGCACCAGATAGTTCATCTGTAAAACACTTTGTGGGATTTCTCTAACAAAAATCCAAGTATCAAACAATATTTACTAAGCCCTCGGACCTAAGGAGAATTGTCGTAGTCATGTATTTTTCTTATCCAATACAGGATCCTTTTTAACCTTCACCCTAAGCTGGGATGGCCGTAAGCCGTTTTCCACAACTTATAGATCGTCATCAGGCACTTTAAACACATTTTCAGTACTTTGAATGACAAAAGTTTTTATCAGAATGACATGAAAAAATGTTCCAACCTGCAAACAACTTAACTTTGCCACATCTGTGATCTTCCGTAGAGGCCTACCGGACAAAACTTCAAGGAGTGTCTAGAGAGCAAATCCCAAGCCGTATGGAAATAAGCACGAAAAGTTTGGAGCACCAAAAACCTTCTGGTTAAGCATGATTCTGAATACCGAATTAAAAATTTATTTTGAGATAAAGATTTACTCTGACGTCCTTCATATTGTATTCATTCCTCATATTTTCAAACATAAAATTTATTTTTCAGAAAAATTAATAATACATATACCGTGCTCTTATAAAGAATATCCTAATTATACCCCTTCAATTCAACTGTATGCTTATACAATCCCATTCATGACCTAAACATCATGATGATGTCTAAGCTGTCACTCCGCTTCATGCATTAAATGTCATTGAGTGCATGAAATTGCGTAAATCACTTAGCACTTTGAACTTATGAACGGATGTTTGCATTCCTCTCCAATGAGACAATGCACGGTGATGCTAACACACCTGAACTCAACAGACCAACATTACAGGTGCATAATGTTGCGTTCAGTCTTGTTTAACAGCAGCACTTTATAATAAGAAAACACTCCAGCAAATAGTGTGAGTGAAAACGAGTAGCTTAGTCTGTTCAAGTTCATATCAATATATAATATCGATTCGGAATAAATAATAATGATTCGAACACATACTAAGTAAATATATTTTCGAATGGACAGAAAAGTGTAAAATACTTCTACGACAGCATGAAGGATCTTTAACTAAAAATAACTCAAAAGACATTCATGGTGGCTTCCATCAATCTGTATATTTCATCTTGATCTCGCTTTCATCTTTCATTAACAATGCCAAAAGAGAGTGTTTAAACTTCTGCAACGTACGTAGAAGAAAAATACTCTGACACATACAATCTATTACAGATAATTGCTTCCACTAGAGATAACATAGTAAAGAAATATATCACTAATTTTCAAAGGTCCCACTAGTCATAAATATCACAAAAACACATCGTTCCACTCATGTTTTAAATGGAAAAACAATTTTGACCAAAGTATGAACAGGAAATGTACGTTTTTCTCATTTACATGTATTAAAAAACTTTTCTTTCTCCTGTTGCTTATGACTGAAATTTTTCCTTACGTGGCGTTAAAATGAAACAGAGCCTTGTATTCTGTGCCAGCCTAACTAATATTGCGTAATGAAACGTGTTTTGAATACGGAGAAGAGAAGATCACTGGACTAAGGATGGAATTAAAATTCTACAGAGCTGCTAGTCTGGTATTTGGTCGTGCATCACAATGCAGAGCAGGGCCAGGCTACGGACGCGCTGGGCTTTGTGTTTCTTGAAACCAGTCATGACGGAGGAGGGTCACTCTGACGGACGCCAGTAAAGTGCTAATTAAATTTTGATTATAAGTTACATTTTTATCGGAATTTATTCCTTCGGTGAATTGTTGTCTACGTAAAACATATTTACGCTAATAAAGAAAAATACTGAACAGTTTAGCACTTTTAAGTTTCCATAGGTAACCTTTCTGTGATGGAAATTACTCTCCCCCAGGATTTTCAAGCTTATTTTTATATAAAGTGACTACAAATCGATAACGTAACTAATCGATAAAAAAAGCTAAGGACGTACAACTCATTCTCCCTAAAATCAATCAAAACTATACATAACATCGTAAGCCTGCACTTGCTAAAAATCATTTGACAGAGTGGGGCCTGCATCGCTAGAGGTGATAGAAAAGACGATAACACAACTGATAATGAAGTCGTAAAAAATCAACTAATATTACTGTGAATAACTTTCTTCAATAATTGAGTGCTGAAATGTACCCCCAAAATTAAGACAGTTCTGTATTTAACTACCTGCATGACAGTTCATCTCATTTGTCACTGTTTTTATTGGTAAGACTAATGAATTAGAACCGAAAATTTGTTGTTAAAGAATCTGTAAGAACAAAAGATTTCTTTTATCTTGTGCGATTGATCACAATAATTAATTTTCACTGAAGAAGTATTTTATCTGAGAAACTAACACCCGCTATCAACTATTGTGTTCGTTGCGTTTCTATTATTCATGAATGCCTCAAAGAACGCGAATTTCATCAATGAAAATTCAAAAGTCAACACTAAAATCTGAGTACCTAACTTTGCTCACAAGCAGCCGTGGGCTTATATCATAGTCAATCAATTGTCCACTCTACGCCAGGTGAGCCAAGCCAAAATATTTCATAACACCATAGGCAGTTGTAAGGTACAGGTGGATCAGCCGTCTGTAATAACTGTCTTCTTTCACAATACCTTTGTCGCTAATAGTCAGTCACAACCTCAGCTTTATTGAGCATCAGTTATAACCTTCGTCGCAACGAGCATCTGTCATAACCCTTTTCGCAACGAACATCCACCATAACCTCCTCCTTTAATAGCAATGATACTATGAACGATATATCTGTCATAACCTTTATCGCAACGAACATCCACCATAACTTTCGTCGGAACAGGTATTTGTCATAACCTCTATCCCAACGAACATCCACCATAACCTTCGTCGGAACAGGTATTTGTCATAACCTCTATCCCAACGAACATCCGTCATAACGTTCATCAGAACAAGCATCTGTCTTAAGACGGGAAATTTTTAAGCACCGTCTAAGAATCTGGGCCACTTCGATTTTGAAAACATCCCAACCTGCTGATCAATAAATAGCTTGCAAAACGTGTCACAGGCATACAAAATTAATCAAATTTTCACACTGCTATTCTTTCTATGAAACTAAAAGCCTCACGGTTAACACAGTTTGAAACAACGTTTTTTAAATCGAAAAATACTTGAGTATTCTTCTGATGAACAAAGTGTTTAATAATTTTAGGCGAAAAAAATAGGAGTTTGATATTTTCAGTTTTTTCCCAGAAGCGTCAAAGGAAAATTGAGAATCTTATTAGAGAATGAATCATTGCATATTCACCGAGAGTGTAATACATGGCACATTGAAATTTTGAAACATCTGCTTTGAACGTCTCAAGCCTGGGCTTGTCATTAAAAAAATCTGAAAATAATTTGAAAACATTGTGTAAAGATTTAATCTCAAGTTTAAACCTTAGGCTTATTTTCATAAACTCAAATCTTTTTACGAACAGCTCATCTGTGCTCCCAAAATAAACAGTTTTCTAATTTTTTTATACGTTCCTTAATTATTAATCGGCTGTTCAAACGAGCTGTTCGCAAATAATTCTAAAACAGAACGTATAAACTTTAATAGCAATGATACTATGAACGATATAACTCTTCACTGAAGGAGAAATTGAAACAACGCTTTAGCTTATTGATATGCATTGTATCAATAAGAGCATCAACTTTTGAGAGCCTGAATACCTACCAAAAAGGAAATTGGAATTAATTGGACAAAACCTGAATTCATCAAAATTAATATGTTGTCAATACGAGATGTTACAGAATTATTTGATAGTGGTACAAAAATGAAGCCAACACAAAAAGATCGTCCAACTTGCTCTGTAGCTGATGAACAATGATTTGAGAACTAAACGGTCATACTCCTATGCGACAGGGCTCAACTAAAGTTATCAATATATTTAAAATTGAAGCCTATCGAAAGTACACTCGCAACGAGGCATTAAAAACATTAAAGTTCATATTCATCTATAAAATAAGTTAAAATTTCTTTAGAAATTTTTTTCTACTTTTTGTTAAGTTTGGTGTTAAAGTAAGAAACAACAGCAAATATGGGACATTTTTCTGAGCAACATTCATAGATAACGCGCATCAACGTTTCAAAACCGAATTTGGATAATTTTGCTCTATTGACTTCCATCTCAGTTTTCTCCGTCATCTCAGTTGATTTCCATCTCTTTAAGCGCCCGTAAGCTAAAACCCCCTTTGAATAGCATGCAAAGAATCTCATCTAATTTTTATCAATATTTACATCTAAATCAGCTAAATTCAGGTTTATTCTGCACAAGCACAACATATTATTTTTTCCTATGGGGTATTCAGACACAGAAACAACTGCACGTTTGTAGGTGGAACGTTTGTTTTGCGACGTTAACTGGTAAAGTTCGTAATGCGTTCATCCTCTGCATAGTAGAACGTCGACGCTCAGCTGCAGATTAAAAGTTGCACGATGGGATTTACATAGTTTGTTTAAGAAGTGGTAAAGACATAGCTCACGGCAGTTGCCTGCATTGCGTCCTTTCTTCCTGTTGCACTTGAGCATCAGTCTCTGAGAATTGCTCTTTCTTTACCATTTGCTAGGAAGTTTCTCGGAGACAGATATGCATTACATGGGAGTAGATCTACAAAGTCCGGTTATCAGGGGTGTTTTATGTTTACCTGGATTCTTCACTAGAGTATCAGAGTTTAGTCAGAAAGAATACTCTAACTTTCTAATTGCGTGTATTATCCAACAGGCAACCTATGATGGGAAACTATTGTTGGTTTGTTAAATAAAAAGTACCCTCGTTAAGCGTCTTATTATACTTTAGTGTAGTTACACTTTGATGCTTTACAATACTGAGAAAAAGAATTCGTACAAATTCGAAGAAAAAACTTTTTGTGAAGTGAGGCGGGAATTATTAAACTTTGATTCAACGTAACAGTGAATAGTTCGCTGGTGAGCTGCTAGTTAGTAAACAATTTAGTTACAATCGTTATAAGCGTTCAAACTATTTTTAAATTGTCAATAATAAAAGAATAACTACTTAATGTGGAAAAAGATAGTTTGAATTAAATATTTTGTGCAGCATGAAAATTTTGACGCAGAGAAGATAGAATCTCATTTATTTCTCGATAAGCTAATACAACCGCATGTGAAAAAATGTTCATGTTTTTTAATGAATTTCTTTGTTACATTTGCCAGTCGACGCTACCTGGGTGAAGGAGTTTCCATGCTGAAGGAGGAAAAGGCTTATGGGAAAAAACGTTTTTTTAATAGTCTGGAACCTTTGGTATCTACAATAAAATACTTAAAATGCATGTGTATCTTATTAAATAAATGAATACATAAATGAATGCATATAAAAGAGAAGTACACACTTGTACATATACGAATTTCACTACGCTTCGAAAAATTTCCTGTCTCTATGTCGCAAACTCATAGCAAGTTTGACTATTTGGATATTGAATTAAAATTAATGATGGTACATTTCATTCTGTTGTTAAAAAAAGAGTCAAACCAATCACTGAAATGAGTAAGCACAGACTTAGTAACATCTACAACTTACACCACTAGAAAACGCGCAGAGTAGAATTTTCAAACGCCTCATACACGAAACTGTGCCTTAAAATTTTAATCCAGGAACACCAAAGCCTTCTCTCTCCTTCACACCTTGCACTCCTCAGCTCAATATTGTCTATTATCCGATGTGGTAACCACTTGACCACTAGGACCCAAGTAGGATTGGTGACAGACGATCAAACAAGCTCTTTAAACACAATAAACATCTGAACAATTTGATACTTTAATTTGCTACATCATTCAAAGTATGTTTCATGTGAATAAACTCTTATCAAATTACTGATAACATTCAGCTCAATGCATATGCGGCATTTTGATCCATCCATGCGCACAGAAGTGAACTGTTCGCAAAGGACCTGAACCTGACACGTTTCGCCACCTCAATTTTCCGTTCTCGGTTTTATTTATATCAAAACCCGATCAGAAATAATGTAATTAAAATGAATCTGTGCTAATAATATCTGATAGCTATAACGAGCAAATACTTTTTAAGATAACCTGATAAGGTTCCTTTACTGTAGAAGTTTCTCTGGAAAGGTAAACTAGGTTTTGTATACAAACAGCTTTAGTATAATCGTTCGTTAATCAGGAACTGTAAGTTGGAAAACCGTTAACTCGTGGTATTCTCTTTCTTAACATGTTCAATGAATCCATTTTTACCACGCACCTTAATGTACACGAAAAAATATTGTTAGTGCTCTCAATATGTTGTCCAATGTTTAGGCCCAGTTATTTTATTGGCTTATAAAGCTTAAATTTTTGCTGAACAAAAGCAGATAAAAATTTCGACTAATACTTTCCAATATTTCTACTTATTATTCATTTTTTTCAAATCGGGTACTTTTTTGCTACGAACTGTATCCCAGTTTGGCGCTGCGCGATGCATCACTTTGACGTAATTCTTTTATTTTTTAACCAAGGATGCTTTTTCGCCCAAGTCTGCTTTCTCTTACAAGCTTTTTTGAAAGTTTGTAAATGGGTTTAAAGATTTTTCTCACACAGTAACTCTATTTGTCATGCAAAATTGCATCCAGCTTCAAATAAAACAAAACGCTTTACATTAAATCTTGGATGGTCTTAGTTGGAACCGCAAACACGAGGCGTCTTGGATGAACGCTTGTAAACTTGGGACAGTTTGAGTAAACAGACGGACAACTGCCATGGCAATTACGAAGCAATATGTTCCCTGGTGACACTACAGCAGAGTCCTCAAGCTGCAGCACAATTTGAAAAATGTTAAGGTCTTTACTAAGGAGGCACTGAACTCTATTCTTCCTTCTCAGGTCTGAAACTTCCCACAAAGTGAGCAAATACTGATTTTCTTCGCATTTGTTTTCAATTGTAATGCAATTTAGACGAAAAAAATTTCACCTCCTCAAGGTACAAGAAAGACTGCTAAACTCAATAAATGTAAAATGTTGTTTATAAACGTGATCCTGCTGGAAATTTTTAAAAGATTTCTCTGAATACTTAGTACTGATAAAAAAATGTGTTGTAGAAATGGCTGCATATGGTAAAGGAGGAAATATGCATAAAATAGATAAAAAGTAGCAGTAGTTGGAAGCTGTAATTTGAATTTTGAAGTATATATAAGAGCAGGTCACCTCTCAATTTTAAATCAACATAAAGTGAGAGATAAGAAATAAGATTCGTCGATATATCTTGGAATCCCATGCTACAGCACTGTACTTTTTTTCAATTGTGAATCACGTGTAAACTCATTGTTCGCTATAATTTCGACATTTCATGAGTGGTCATGTACTACTGGTATTAAACTTCGATGAACTGAAATTTGCTCATTTAAATTCACCCCCATTTCAATCATACAGAAAGAGTCCTTAATGAACAAACATACGTATAATGAAACAATGTGCACATATAAATGAGACAAAGCTGATACCGTGGAAGTATTAGAAAGAAGTCTTCCCGATGTCATGACGCTGAAAAGCCTTGTTCAGAGATAATATAATTTCACTACTTTGTATCATGGGATGACTTAACTTGCCAATTTTACGTTGTTGTTTCAATGACACTTCTGAATACGTATCATGGCAAGCTGTCGAGAATTTTTTAAAGCCCAATCATCCATCAGTTGGGCAGTACGACACGAAACTTTATTGGCCTTGATCACACACGAATCTGATCCTAAACGATTATTATCCGATATTGATTTGCGATGCTATCAAACTAATTACCAATTATTTAAATTGGGTGGAATTGCCCGTCAGTTTGAATCAACCAAGTCGTAATCTAAAGTCTGCATCACTTGTTACATAAACAGAAAATAATTAGAATGGATCAACCGTAGGCGAAAGTGCTAAACAGCTCACGGCAGTGGCTACTACGTTTTTACAAAATATCAAGGAATTAGGCACTTGCATCTGAAAATATTCATATAAACCAGGAAGTTCAACCACATCAATTTGAATCTGCTCGTGTCAGAATGCAGACGATGATCTACGGCGGACACATCACTGGAAGGACCATCCCAACAGTACATTTAATGGGCAATCTTTTCGGCACTCGACATATGCCTTTAATTTATAGCCTGCGAAACGTATGCCTCTTCGACTCGGCTACCTGGAGGAACCTTGCCCTTCCCTCATGTTTCTTTATGAATTTCTCGTAAATGATAATCATTAATCTCCGCTGACGTCAAGTCTATTGATCCAAGTTGATCAAAATTCACCACAGAAAAACAATGAAGAAACAAACTTATCAGCTAGCAATTTTTTTCAAATCCAATCAATGCTGTTCTCAAATAATGGGTTAACTTATGGCATCAGAACAATGAAAATAGAAATCAATGAAAAAAGCCGTGCCGTAAGTGGCTACAGTATTTAAGAAAATTTATTCACAGAAATTTTTACTACTGAAAACGTCCATACAAATTTAAAATTCACTTTCATACGAGTATGTTTTAACATGGATCTGGAATAGAACAATTATCGTAATTAACCACTGTATTCTATATGATGTTGTTAAAACCAACTTTTTTCTTTTGTTTTGCTGCCAAACATTTTAATAGTTTTCAGAGATAGAAAAACGCCTCATCAGGAAAAAGTTCTGCTGGAAGTTATAGGTATTTCTTTCTTGTTTTCTTTATTTCCGAAGAACACTGTACCTACTCCACAAATTATCGGTCATGACAGGAAAATATGATGTCAGTCACATCTAAAAACCAATCATGCACAAATGGTATGTGTGTAAGGTTATTCTCCAGTTCCAGTCGATTACCTATAACAAGATTCAAATTTATTAATATCATTTGACCCAACAAGTCGGAGACTATCTGGAATATACGTTCCTCAGGTAGGTGAGAAAGATGGAGAAAAAATTGCTACAGTTTTATTTGCATTTGTTACGAAAAATGTAGGAACATGCCTTAAATCTCCAGCCGCTCACAACAGTATCATTTTAAGTCAGCTATGAGCGCGGGCAACAGGCCCGATTTCCGTCCAAACCACTACAAATTACCATCATTTTCAAACAAATATTCTGAGTTTCCTACGAGAATGAAAGTGTCAAAATTAATTTAGTGAAACACTCAACTTTGAATGAAGAAGTTGGAAGGCGTTGAGACGTCTAGAAGACGCATGCCCGGATTCTATCATTCAATGTTTTGAATGTGACATCAAAATCTGTGATACATGAGACGGGTCGTCCCGTCCGTCATAGGGACGTTATTAATGGCCGAACTTTCAGTCGTTGTGGTCAGAGGAAAATCTATTCCAGGAACTCATGCACAAGTGGCGTTTCTGGGTGAAAGCCAAGGCTTTGGATTTCACGAAATTCTGGGGTCAACTTTTGTGTTCAACGAGGCGGTTCTCAATCGAGGTTCCACAGATAACCCTCTGGAGGATCTCAATCCACGGCGCCTGTAGTATTTTTGGAGCCTAACTTTTTCTTCCAAAACAGGCTGAAAATCTATCCTTCAATTGTCTTAAAAACTACCGCGTATGTTTCCAAATTAACAGGGGATATAAAGAAATGAACTGACACATATTTTAATATTTTGGGGGACAAGTCTAATTCTCCCAAAAAGCATTGCGCCCCAATAGTTTTTGTGTCCTCGAAATTATTGTATGCTATAATTAACATATCTTCTCATGAACTGTCTGTCAGTACATATGCAGGGGTAAAGAATGATCTCTTAAAACTGAGTGTAAAAACCATTTCATTAGTAATTCATGCGCCCAAATGTTTGATATTCGATGGCATTAATTCATATTGTTGACCAAAAACAAGCCCAGTAAAGTAAATGCAGTCAGTTCTATATTTGTCATTTTTCTGAGCAGCACTTGATTTGTAAATTTATAGCGGAAAAGTTATCACTTCTTTACGGACACCAAAACTAGAAACTCGTCAAAATTCGTGAGTTGCGACGAAAGCAGCGTAGAGGAAAGAAATTTTGCCGTAGTTAATGAACCCGAATTAGAGTCATAAGAAGATCATTTTTATACGAACTGTAACGTGCTCGTTAAGTTACTTAGACTGGCGACCAGGGTTTTGGAGTTAATGTAGGAACTCGCCACTAACTCTAGCGTCAGACCCTCGAACTGACAATAGTATAAAGAGTACAATGATAACAGCTCCCTTTTTCTCAAAAACTTGTCATCCTTTATTTATTGTGTGTAGCAGTTCTTAACAAATTAAATTTCGACTAACAGTTTCGAGCAATGAATCTTCGCATGATGGCAATTCGGTTCGATTCCCATGCGTCCAACTACCATAAAAAACATTGCAACCCAGCGCCTGAAATCATTCATGGTCTCAGGTGCCAGAGTTCAAACCCTGCCATCAAAATCATTCCTTGTCAGTTAAGTTGCGAGTTTGAAGACTGCACGCATTCTCGCTTGTTGCTCTGAGGGAAAGGTTTTAGTGTCCTCGAACAGATGAGGACACAAATTCATCACCGATCACGATAGAGTACCTTAATATGATGTAATGTAATGTAATATAACCTATAACTGCATTAGATATTAAATGTATACAATACATAGATTTTTATATACATATTGATTCATATTCATATACATATGATGTACACCAGTTTTAAATGCAAAAATTTAAACACTCGACTATTTGTAACGTTTATTTTCTGAAATCAAAATTCGAGAATTTTTATGCGAGACTAATTTTTATAGCAATTTAATTCCTATTCTGTCTCATAATAATCCAACGAAAACGAAACTTAGTAAATATTTTGAGTGCTAAACTCCATACGTGGTCTCAGGCGCAGGGGTCTGCGTTTTTCTTTTGCGACCCAGTTATTTGTTGGGCGATAATTCGTTTCGCAGAGTGGAAATTCGAATCAACTGAAATCGAGCCAAATCATCCCGAAGCAGGACCATCACAATTCCACTTCGTCATCATAGTTTGCAGCCGCACATTTTCACCATTTTTTATTATCTAGAGAAAAGCTGAGGCTTGCGCTAAGACGCGCTTCCAGAGGACAGTTTAGTGCAAATACCTTACAGATGACGCAGTACTGCGCAAGACAGTGCCTGGGAAGTGGTGCGGAGAAATGACACCTGCAAGTAACGAGCCTGAAAGATAAGACGTGAGGCTTGTACTTTATTGCGTAGCTACAACTGGTTTCCGTTATAGTATGTTATCAAATTGAGGGACCTACAACAACAGACGATATTAACTTTCACAATATTCCTCATTCCCTTATACTGATGCTTAAGATTTTCTGTCTACTGTGATGGAAATCCCGAGGGTCAACTTTAAACGTGTTATTTATGAATGTTGTAGTTTCATGCACGGCATAAAAGTATAATTATTCCATACAATCGGGAAGCCGTTGCAGTAGAAACTTAGAATTGGCTGCAATATTGTGTTTAATCTTAATCATAGTAGAGAGGTAGAAAAACAGATTGTCCTTATAAACCCATATCAATTAAAATTACCCAACAGTCTTGCCCCCGAGATTCCTAAAGAAATTGTCGAAAGGATTAGCGAACCCTGAAAATACATCTCCAATCGATCTTTCGAAACTAGGCTTATTCCGAACAATTGAAAGCAGGCAACTAACACTCCTATTTTCAAAAGAGGAAACATAGAAGCATCTAATAACTATGGCCCAATCAGTCTGATATCAGTCATCAGCAAAATATAGATAAATTACTCAACTTTTATTCAACTAAACATCTCCATGCACAAAAGCTTATTACTGACACCCAGCACTGATTCAAGAAAAAATGGCTCTCACAAATCTCCATGATTTTTGGGCGAAATCAACCGCATATAAGACTGAACGACGATTCAAGTCCTGAATATACAACAAAAGCCGATTTCAGCTCTTCATTAGTCGTTTGAAACAAAAATCTTATTTAACCTTCAGTGATCCAAAAAATATTTTCACTCTGCCTACTCTGGTGCACACCAAAAACGTTTTATTAATATCAGATAACAACTGAAATTAAATGATCAAACATTTAAACTTAAATAAACCCAAAAGAAAACTTGTCCTAAAGTCGGCACTACATAACTGTAGGTAATTTGAAATATATTATCGTTATCAAATGGGAGTATCGATAATAGATTGTTATCGATAACGATATATTATCATTAGTGAAAACAGTATCTACCAGTAATTTCATGTTGTGTCAAACATAAAAGAACCGATTTCCTATAAATTCCTGTATGTATTCCAAATCTCAATGAGTCAACGGAAGGGATTTGGTAGAAGGTCCTCAGGCGAATCAACCATTAAAGCTTGCTTTGAAGCTAATTCAGATAGTCGTTTGAAATGTTCAAATGCTCGACGCTTCTAAAGCTCACTTTGAACTTCTCAAATGCTGCAGCCTTTAGAGCGTACTTTGCAGCTTCAGCATGCTTGCTTACGAACGTCCTGTCATTCCTATGTAACGGTCGGCATACTCTCCAAATCAGTTACATGCAGATTTACAGTGCAAGAACTGAATAAACCGACAGTCAATGACAGGAAAAATGAACCAATACTGTTTTTTCGAAATTTGGAAACACTGTCAAAGCATTTTCGATTAACATAGAGGTAAAGTCCATACCAGGTATTAGAAAACCAATTGTGTTAAAAGCGTGTACCTGAGAAGTTTTTGCTATCCGTTGCTGAATTTTTTTGTACTTAAGGGTTGGTCGGAGAAAGAATGTATCCCAGCATTGTTACCTTTGAGTCCGAGATGTAAAATTAAGCAGATTTGTATGTTTGCAATCTATTGCATGCACGTCGTTGTATTACTCGCCGATCTCGCATTGCGTTTCAGTACATCGCATTGTTTCACTGTCCTATATGTTCGCATTACAATCTGATGAGAAAGGATTGTCCACTTTAAAGCAAGTGTTATAAGAACATCAGGGCATTTAATTGAACAATATGACCGATGAATAATACAATGAAACTCTACAGTATTCAAAATGGAGAAAAAATTAGTACTGCAAGAAATTACTTGGTTATTCAAAATGAGTGAACTTAGATTACTCAGCATATAAATTAAAAATATGTTGTCTACTTATATAATACACAGTGTATCTCCATTTCTGTCTTTCTCTCTCTCTCTCTCTCTCTCTCTCTCTCTCTCTCTCTCTCTCCCTATTTTTCTCTCTGTGTGTGTCCATCCCGTTTCTTCCAATCTTTTATTGACGAAAAATTGTTGAACTGAAATCAGAACTGGTATATGTATATGTATTATTAGCATAGTATTGTGGATACCAAAGGCGTCGAATTACAATAAAATACGCCATTTTTTCCCGCTATTAGCCTTCTTTTCCAACACGATCATGTTATCGGTAGATACGATACAGAATGGAAGTTCTGTACCGATTCATGGAAAATATTCTTTCAAAACACAATAATTTGTCGTAAATCTTTAATACATTCGTTATATCAATAATCTAAACTAGCTAAATTTGAACCCTGGAATTTCCATGGGAACAATTTGGCATTGTAATAAAAATCAGACAAAATAGATAGCATGTTTGAACAGCGGGTACATTGTGCCGTGGTTCATCTAAAAGCGTAGGAAATGGATAATACAACCATCCATTTTACAATAGAGAAAATTATCCTTAGAAGACTTGACGCCAGAGTTTTCACCGACATAATTGAAATATGCAAATCTCTTTCAAAATAATTAATGGCTCAATGTAAAGACTCCAACTAGCATTGTGACCGAATGAAATGGAATAGAAATCAGTCCAAGGTCAAGGTTATTAGTAAAAAATTCAGATTTGGTGTCATTTGGACATCCAATACAAACGAAATAGTGAGGTGACACTCCGACAAAAGAACTTACACGGAAGCGCTATTGGTTTACTGAATGAAAGCCCCAGTGACGTTGCAGCTGAGGAACGAATCGCCGTCGACTTCTTCGACGTGGGACTGTCACAACACTCCAGGATTAATTTGAAAGTCTGCGCGCTTTCTTTCAGAAAAAAGTCAAGACGTATGATTTCACAAACAAAGAAAGGCAGGAAATTAGGACCCCGAAAGTTTGTTTTTCTTTGTTCTTCTTTTTAGTAGTCTATACACAACGTTAAATAAAGAGTACTTCTGTTGTATTTTTCATCGATAATGTTATATAGAATTTCATCAAATATCGTCGGGTGGAGGTACGAGTGAATTACTCTTTCGATTGTTTGTCCATGGTTCAACTGAAACATAATGCAAAAAAAAACTGCTGAATAGGCAATATTTTGAAGTACAGGGTGAGCCAGAAAGGACTCTCCATTAAAGAACTTTTATAACTCAAACACTATTTGGGACTAGTGTATTCAGCCGTCAAAAATGACGGCTGAGATTTTGTGATAATACCCGTGCCATCAAAAATGATGGAAAATGTTGTTGGAAAGATATTAAATAAAATTACATATATTAAAACGCAATGGAACATATTTAGTTTTATATATACTAGTGCTATGCCTATTAATAATGTGTTCCCAAACAAATCAGTTTTGGGCTTGGGAAGAGTATCAGTTTCTATCGAACGAACGTCTTTCTTGCTGTCGAAGTCTTGCTGCTTCTCTCTTACAGTTGAACACGTTTCTATCCATGTTGGCCTTTTTTGACGGAATTTATTCTGAAATATCCTCTATTATATCTTTGAAGTTTTTCAAGAAAATCACAATTCCGAAAACAATAACTCAATTTCCAAAATCTTTGGCCTTATACTAAGTGGTAGCCAGGTTACTGGTCAAACTAATTTAAAACATTTCTTTTCCCATTATCAATTAAACGAGAACGTCCACTCACGGTTACATATTATTCTAGCATGCATTTTGGTGTGTCTCAATTTTTCGCGGCATGTACCCGTGCCATCAAAAATGATGGCAAAAAATCTATACTATAATAAGAGCCACGTCCGTCCGTCCGTCTGTCCGTATGTCACACTCTTCTAATCGATAGCTTTGGTAGGAACAAGGATAAATATTAAGAAACAAAAGAAATCATTCTATTGCATTATTTTTTGTGGCAATTCAATTCCCTTTCACTGGCATTGTGGTATCCAGAATACACAATCGGTTTGTTTTTACAAATAAAAAATTTTTTTTGGACCTTTTTCTGTTGAAATTCATCATGATGCTTTGATATTTTTAATTGATAATGCGAAAAGAAATATTTCCAATTAGTTTGAACAGTAACCTGGCCACCACTTAGTATAAGGCAAAGATTTTGGAAATTGAGTTATTGTTTTCGGAATTGTGATTTTCTTGAAAAACTTCAAAGATATAATAGAGGATATTTGAGAATAAATTCCATCAAAAAAGGCCAACATGGATAGGAACGTGTTCAACCGTAAGAGAGAAGCAGCAAGACTTCGACAGCCAGAAAGACGCCGAAGACTATCGGACGAACAACGCGAAATGGCAAGACGAAGCAATGCTGCTCGCATGGCAAAGTTAACGGGTACACATTGCACTAGACAATAATGCATTGTATTGTCGGTACCAAAAGCACTGTATCACTATAAAACAAGCCATTTTTTCCCTTATTAGCTTTTTTCTCCCACTCGGCTCTGTTATTGGTAGATAAAATAGAAAATGGAAGTACTGTATACATTCATGAAAAATATTCAGATTTTGATAATACCACGGGTAAAAATGAACAATATATTTTACTTCATAGATCCTGAATTTTACGGGTACACATTGCACTAGTATATTATAAAACCTCCTTGGCAACACAAATAGTTATACAAATCGATGATAATTGACTGAGACCACAGACCTTTAATGGCAATTATGCCCCAAAGTCATAGAAGTACAGAAAAACTTGCAACATCAGAACTCATTACTCACCTGAACAATAATTTTCCGACACGAGCTCTGGGGCGAAAGTATCACAATGTAATTAATTGAAGGGTTGCGATTTCTTCTGCTCCTATAATGGAGTTGAGTGTTGGACTGTGAAAGAAATTGCATGATTATGATAATATTTTATAACTTAAAAATATTCAAGGAATGATATATGTTTCAATGAATCTTTTGTTTGCAAACGGCCAGGCGCTTGTTTTCGAAGCAGTTATAGTTGCCTATGATTAAGGCAGTTTAGTTTTAACAAACAGGCACGAGGGTGATTCCAAGACGATTTAAGTTTCTATTTTGTGATATATGGCACTAGTAATTACCCTCAATACCCGGATAACTGTTGTTAAATATCTGGGTTACCATAGTAAAACATCGTCACAATGACTAGCATTTTGCAGGCAATTGCAGCTTTATTCCAACATATACTGTGCCAACACAAGCCGTTGAAAAAGTTAAATCTTGTTGTCAAGAGAATTAGAATGTCTTAGAACATTTTCTTGCACCGCCCAGCAAAAATTCCCAGATTTTAAAATTATTGAACAATAATGAGGGATTCTGGAATAGAGATTAGAAGTGAATTCTCATCTCCGTCATTGTCGATGGAATTACCTGATATTTTCATGAAGGACTATCACAAATATCCTTTAGAAAACATTGAAACACTTTTCGAATCAATCCTACATAGAACTGAAGAAACTTCACGAACAAATGGGGACCCACTCCGTATTACAAAATAGATCCAATTTTCATATCATATATATGTTGATTTTAGTTTGTCAGACATTTATGTGCCTGAAAATATTTTCCAGGACTATGAGTAAATCAAATTTTACTTAATTAAAATTTACAAAACCTTATCTACGGCTCATTTTGGTAATCATAGTAAAACGTATAGCAACACATCAGCCTATAGATATTTAAGCAGCTGTGTGATGAGTGAACTCAAAGGGAATTAATCAATCAATCAAACTTCTGCTCCAGCTCCCGCATGTTTTTGCTTGTAACAACAACATACATATGTCACTAGACTCACCGCTTGGTAATTGAATCCATCCCGCAGATTCTCATCACGCCTGACACGCACGTGTGGTCTTGAAAAGAATTTCGGGTGTCTGCAACGCACCGTTGTTTATTCATGGACTGCTGTCTCTTTCCACTTCAAACTCGAGTGCGTTTGAACTTGAGTAACTCGTGATATACCTAGACCGTACCATGACTGAACACGGCCCTGTCACTAGAAAAAATACACGCTCAACAAAAGAAAGCTTCACATAGCCAGCGGGATTTGTATCTAAAAATGTAAATTCCAATAGCAAATTAACAGAAAGACAATAGTTGTCTCTTAGGACAGTTCAAAGCGGTTTTCATCTTTGAAAAATTTATGACAGGAGATGTCGTTAATATCTGAACCAAAGAAGAAATGAAGAACTTGCAGGTGAAGCATAAGCATATACTAACCTAAAGAGCTTCTATTATATAATTACGTAATTGACTGACGACTCAAAATAGATATTATTGTATCCCTGATCAACCCTGATGGCTGAACTCAAACGGGCATCAAAAGCAAAGCCAAAATTTTGAATACATATGTTTCTTTTAAGTTCACTCATGGAACCTGAACATAAATCCTACAACCTCACGTCTTAAATCCGCTGAAAATACTGGCAGACGGCATAGCTTCTGAAACCCAACTAATTACGCTAGGCAAATGGCCTTACTCCCCAAATACTCAGAGAAACAGGTGAAATAATTAACAAACACTTAGTAAACATCATCAATCGATCGTTCGAAACTGGGATTGTTCCGAAGGATTGGAAACAGGTAAATATCATTCCTATTATGAAACGGGGTAAAAACAAGAACCCAATTACTATCACACAAGCGATGAGAAAGCTGGTATCAGTAAACCAATATTAAGATTACTCAAAGTCCGTATAAACAAACACATCCAGGCATGAACCTTAATTACTGACATCTAGCACGGATTCAGGGGAAAAAATATGATAGCTGTCTCACATGCCTCCTTGACTTTCTTCGAGAAGTCACTGCATATACAACTCTACAAAAGCCTTTGGACTTCTATACATCGACTTTCAAAAACCATTCCCGAAAGTTCCTTATGTAAGGCTAACAGAGAAAATGAACACTCCGAAGTTGCCCTGTAGAATACAGGGCAACTACTCTCGATGGATACGAAACTGGGTCACTGGTCGCTCTCAAAATGTAATGATTCATGATGAAGCCAGTGATTTGATGCGTGTGATATGAAGAATCCCGCAAGAGAGTGTTTTAGGCCCGCTTCTCTACGGCATCTACATTAACGACGTTAATGTAGGAATCCTCAGTAAAATTACCAAAATCGCCGACTATACGAAACTTCATCACAAAGCGTTCACCGGAAGACACAAAGTAACTATTCAATCAGACCTCAATCGTCAACTACCGTGGACTGAAACCTGGCAAAAGAGCTTCAACATTGATAAATATTCAGTAATGCACATAAATGCTAATAACCGGTATTTTTAGCACATGATGCATGACACACGTACTGAAGCAGAAAAACGACAAAAAGATCTTGGTATCGTTATCACGGAAAATCTCAAACATGACAAACAAAAATTAAACAGGGTCAGAAATGCGAGCAGGGTCCTCGGTTTCATTGTAATTAATTTTCAATAGAAGTCAAAAAACATAATAATAAAGCTCTATGAATCGCTAGCCTGGCCACATATTAGATTTGCAGTGCAACACTGGCCTCCTACCTTACGAAAGGACATTAACAAAATAGAAAAAAACATTTTAAAACAACTAAACTGATTCCCGAACTTCAAAATCTAAGCTACCAAAGGCGCGTTCAGTAACTTGAACTCATCTCCCTAAAACAAGGAAGACTTCAAGGACACCTTATCGACACCTATATATTTCTTACCGGCTTCAACGAAATTACCCTAGAAGGGCTTTTCGACAGTGACGATTACGTGAAAAATAGAAATGACAGCCAACAATTAATAATAAAACCTGCTAGACCACCCAGGCTCTAAATTCTTTCCAGCTAAAAATACTGGAGCCTGGAGCAGCTTCCCAACAAAATTGTTTCTACTGGTACTGCGAACACATTAAAAAATCGTGTCATCATATATTGGTGAGGAACAACCCAGTATTATACAAGGCGTTACAAAATTAGGGTAACAAACTTTTTGGTAGGTCTATGAAAAGTCAAATGCACGATTTTGACGTAAGGGTTGAAACTCAAAGGTGAATAATAAGCAAGCGATACAGTGTTGCATTTATTAGACGCAACCACCCTTATTATGAACTACAGCTCTAAGTCTATTTACAAATGCATTGCAAGCGGTACGTATCTGTTCTTGTGGAATT
The DNA here is from genome assembly GCA_006783055.1 of Trinorchestia longiramus. Classification (NCBI taxonomy): domain Eukaryota; kingdom Metazoa; phylum Arthropoda; class Malacostraca; order Amphipoda; family Talitridae; genus Trinorchestia; species Trinorchestia longiramus. The sequence continues at coordinate 94,690 of VCRD01000219.1, forward strand.
GTTTCCCATTCCCTTTGCAGTTTTGCTATGAGGGACTCGAGGGAAGTGTAAGGGGTAGTTAAGATCCTTGTCTCCAAAATGAACCAGATAGAAAAGTTCAACGATTGAGGTTGGGGCTCCTTGCTTGCCATACATCTTTTCTTATGAATGATAGAATGTTCCTCTGAATCCAGGTTTTGGTTACGTTGTAGCCATGTGATGGTGCTGAATCCTGTTGGAGACTCCATAGTGAACCTTAAAAATGTTCTGTAGCCATTGGTAGCCACTTTGATTCTGAAATAAGAAAATTGTACCGTTCTGAGTTCAGTTTGACTCAATAAGGCACAAAAACAACCGGAGATCTTCTTGCGGCTGTCACAACTGCCCAAACCATGACAGACTGTGCATTTTGATGCCTCACAACAATCCTACCGTCGACTGAACTTGAGGAACTCCAAACTCGGTCGTTCTAATGATTCACAACTTGCTGGATGTCAATTTTTTCTCATCTATTAACAACAACTTTGGGAGCGTGCCTTGAGCTACCTCATTAAGGATGGGACAATTTCTTTCCGCCTTCATTCTCTCATGATGTTCAGTAAGCTCATGACGTTTCATCAATTTGTAAGGAATCCTTCTCAGATCCTCCTTCAACACTCGATACATTGAAGTCTTGCCAACACCGGCTTCTGCAGCCAGTTCTCGATGGGATCGATGTGGATTCCGACGCAACTTCTCCCGCGTATATTTGATAATTTTTTTGGTCCGAATACTTCGTTTCTGTCCTCGTCCTGGTTTATCAGAGGTTGTATTAACCCCCTTAAACTTTTTAACAATTTTCCAAACAGCTGAACGGTTTATTTCTAACTTTTTTTCAATTGATACGTTACTCTCGCTTTGTTTGTATAGCTTGATAACGATATTTCGATCCACAGGCATTATATAAAGTATTGTAGAAACACTTGTACGTAAAGTAATGATAAAGTATCCTTCTTTGAGGACTGTGGATGATTTCGATGCTTATGAGTAGATGAAATACCTGAACGTAATTGAGGTGCATGTGCGTGCTCGAAGCTTTTACTTTAGAGGCCAGGGGACTTGGGATTGGAATCCAACAATGGTTCAAACGGTTCGTTCTTGTTGCCATGTTCTATTCTATTTTAAATCGAATGAACCTAATAGTTCAAGTATTTTCTAATTCAATCTTGAAATAGCTTACGTAATGGATTTCAATGACAGATGATGAATCATCTCTTGCATAGCGAAAAGCAATTGCGTTTCAGCACTTGTTTACTTTCTTAATAGTACTCATTTTATTAGACTTAGGATTTTTGTGAGAATGTTTGATCACCCTTATGTCGAAAGTTTTAGGACTTTGAAGTCGTTTGCATGCGACAGGCACAAAGAAAATCATCAAATTTGTACAAAATAATAGTAACAAAAGTTTTTTCAGCAAAAATTTGCAGTCAGAGTTTCCCGAAAAATTTCCTAGAAACTTATTAAAAAATGAAAAGAGAATATTGTATTTGTGTTATAGCTATTCTCCCATGACTGGCCAGGCGATGATAGTCATTTATGTAAGTTTAATGAATAATTATTATTCATTCAGCGTTTTTAATTTACTTTGTGAAGTTTAGTATGATTTCCACCTTAAGATCATGACGTGCAGTCCATTACTTATCTGATGGTGCCATCAATAGATGAAAGCAAGTAAAACTGTGCAGAGTAATCAATACAGGACATCCGTATGGCCAGAGGTTGCAGGAAGTTCGAGAGGATCCTGAACCAGAAACCCATCGCCAAAACATTACATCATTTCCATTTCCAAAGAGAACCTATGAAAAATTTAGCTCATTCAACAAACGCTACGTAAAAACCAACGCAGACAAGGGTACCGCGATGGCTGAACCTAGACGAGTCATATTCATGAACACACTTGTAAAGTTGGTTTAAAATTATTATGACTAGTGCCATATATCACAAAATAGAAACTTAAATCCTATTGGAACCACCCTCGTGCTTGCTTGTTAAAACTAAACTGCCTTAATCATAGGCAACTATAACTGCTTCGAAAACAAGCGCCTGGCCGTTTGCAAACAAAAGATTCATTGAAACATATATCATTCCTTGAATATTTTTAAGTTATATAATATTATCATAATCATGCAATTTCTTTCACAGTCCAACACTCAACTCCATTATAGGAGCAGATGAAATCGCAACCCTTCAATTAATTACATTGTGATACTTTCGCCCCAGAGCTCGTGTCGGAAAATTAATGTTCAGGTGAGTAATGAGTTCTGATGTTGCAAGTTTTTCTGTACTTCTATGACTTTGGGGCATAATTGCCATTAAAGGTCTGTGGTCTCAGTCAATTATCATCGATTTGTATAACTATTTGTGTTGCCAAGGAGGTTTTATAATATACTAGTGCAATGTGTACCCGTAAAATTCAGGATCTATGAAGTAAAATATATTGTTCATTTTTACCCGTGGTATTATCAAAATCTGAATATTTTTCATGAATGTATACAGTACTTCCATTTTCTATTTTATCTACCAATAACAGAGCCGAGTGGGAGAAAAAAGCTGATAACGGAAAAAATGGCATGTTTTATAGTGATACAGTGCCTTTGGTACCGACAATACAATGCATTGTATTGTCTAGTGCAATGTGTACCCGTTAACTTTGCCATGTGAGCAGCATTGCTTCGTCTTGCAGTTCGCGTTGTTCGTCCGATAGTCTTCGGCGTCTTTTTTGCTGTCGAAGTCTTGCTGCTTCTCTCTTACGGTTGAACACGTTTCTATCCATGTTGGCCTTTTTTGACGGAATTTATTCTCAAATATCCTCTATTATATCTTTGAAGCTTTTCAAGAAACAATTCCGAAAATAATAACTCACTTTCCAAAATCTTTGAACTTAAACTAAGTGGTAGCCAGATTACCGTTCAAACTAATTGGAAACATTTCTTTTTGCATTATCTACTAAAAATATCAAAGCATCATGATGAATTTCAATAGAAAAAGGTCCAAAGAAAATTTCTATTCGTAAAAATAAACCGATTGTGTATTCTGGATACCATAACGCAGGTGAAAGGGAATTGAATTGCCACCGAAAAAAATGCAATTGACTGATTTCTTGTATTTCTTAATTTTTATCTTTGTTGCTATCAAAGCTATCGATTAGAAGAGTGTGACACAGGAACAGACTGACACGGCTTTTATTATAGTATAGATATAGTTGCTTGGCGAACGCTGTTTAAACTGTGTTTCGGCTATTTCAAGAAGGATATTATTAGGGAGCAAAATTTAATTACAAATAGCATTTTTCAAGATTGTCGTGTCACTCCAATTTTATTTTCAATTATTTTATCAATGTGGAATATTTTTTTAACATTAGCACCCTACGGGCCTCAATCACTTTTACACCACAGTGCTTGTAACTTCTAAGGGATATTAGCAACTACAAAAAGGTGTAACTAAAACTTACTTAATGGTTAAGAATGATATTAAATCTTATATTTAATTTTAAATAAACTGGATTAATAGGCGTGAAACTATTTTTCAACCAACATCAGTTTTACTTACCATTAACATGAAAGCCCGGATTCATTATGAAAAATATCGTTCAATAAATATCAGAAACTTGTTTTTCGATACATCTCTATTTCCTTACGGAATAAAGTAGAACTAAATATTAATGTTCTCCCAATATGTGATTCATAAGACGCAGTAACTCAAATGAAAGAGGACTAGGTTTGATAAAATGCAGTTAATTCTTCAAGGTGAGCAAGATCAAAATTACTTTACGGCTTAACCTTGAGCAGGATGTAAATTATCAGAAAAATGAATTATTGCTTATGACAGTTAAGTTGTGTTAGTCTTCGTACGTTCTATGACATGGTTAAAACAGCAGATATTGTAATCAATCTCTACCTCCAGAGATTAGATAATGAAAATTCATATTATTACACTGTAAGGTCTATCTGTGAAATCATATTCTACACTATCTCCTGCGGAAGAGTCAGAGCCACTCACGCTACCTATGGCATTAAGAAAGACGCTATCTAATCAGTCAAGCAAATTCTTTCAATACATATTGATGGATGCTGAGGAAGTTAAGGACGTGTCCCGTAAATCAGTCAGCTCAAACTTCCTAGCAGCCACAGAAATCTTCAATATGAGAAACTGTTGCTGAGTTAATAACAATATTCACAAAGTTAGATCGCGCTTGTCTGGAAATATGCCCTCTTCGGTCCTATTTGGCCTCTTTCCCAGAGAATCCGGTAGACTTCAGTGGAGAGCGAGGCCGAACGCTCGCACCAACTTATCTGTGTAATCGAGCAATTTACCCAATGCTGATTGGATATCAACAAACCGGCTTCTGCTGGATATGATAATTAGCATGATTTTCAGATTCACGCTAAAAAAGTTTAAGATTAGGCATCGTACGTCACATTAAAAGCTGACTCAATAAAATTCTGGATGCAACATTTCATGATTAATTAAACGATGTTATGTAAATTTAATTTAATTTTCTTTACCTAGGTATCCTTTGCTGCCCAAAAAGTATTCTGATGATAAGAAGTAGATGTAAAACTATATGTAAATTAGACTTGAAAAGGAGCAGCACATTTCAACTGACAATCTCCGAAAATTTCTTCTGGATGCCAGAATGGAGCATGACCTCTTTCCAGTCAATGCCAAGACTCTGCTGATTACAATGACTTCAGCAGAAAAAGTTCCATAAGTTCAGCAAACACATGGAGTTTAAGCACAAGAATTGTTCTGGAGGAAAGAACAAACTTTTAGCACGGAAAACCTGAAGGATCAAGGATTGATGTTTAACAAGAAATGGAGAAAGATCTGGAGGGTTACACCCAGAGTTGGAGTTAGAAAAAACTGTAAAAAAAGTCATGAACAGGAACGGCGCCAAACCTTGTCAAACAAGGAAGGTGCATGAGATGAAGCATCGGAACAAGGGCAGTATGAATTCATCGCGCTGACGTGGTTCTTCTGGTTTGCCAGGCTTTCAATACCACGACCCCTCGTAGCAGGCAAATTTCCAAGACGTCTGGCGTGTGCCCTACACGTAGATCAGGTGTGGGCAATGACCAGGGAAGGGTGAGAGAGGTGGATACAGAGAACAAAGCGCAGCCAAAGCGAGTGATCATGCAGAAGTAAAGAACTGAAGAAGTGAATACAATGCATGATTGATCGAAACGTACTTTATGCTGTCTTTTTTCACCAAGTGCTGATGATAGAAAATGACCTCAGAGGTTCACATTTTATTATGGTTTTATTCTTATTAATGAGTATTCAAAATTTAGTTGGTACAAATGCTTCGAGTTGATAGATTGATTTATTTTGTTTGGGCAATGTGGTTCTAAATTGCTTCACATTAAACTATAGCAACTGCATTTCTACCTTGCAAGCTCAAACCACTAAGAGATTTACAATTCAGTGACATAGTTTGAACTGTTGTTAAATTCGTGCACTATGCTCCAAAGATTAAGAGCTTGTGGCGTACTGAATAAGTTGTAAGTCAAAATAAGTTACAAAGATATCCGAGATAAAAATCGGATAACTTTTAGGGGGTAGCTAAACCTTTCATTCTATGGTAGTTTTATTGATGACGTTGATCAGTTAAACATGCATGTTCATACAAGTTTCATACCAGTCCTAAACTGGAAAAGAAAATTCAACATTTACTGCTTAGTTTATTTCATTTTTTATTGGTCTCTGCTGCCGCTTTGCTTTAAATAATTTCTCTGTCGTTTATATCGAAGAAAATTATTTATTCATTTTTTTAACATAGACTGTGTCATTTAGCAAAATTTCAATGTGATTCCAACAATCATTTAAAGATAAAAAATGTAGCGAACTTTTGAAAGTTGCTACAACGGCAATATAATGGATGCATCAAGTGCACCCTGTAAATGAGGTGATTAAGTGCAGTGACGCGGTAGCTCATTCTTAGAAGTCTAAACTAAGCTAAAACACTTTAGAACCACTCAAGTTTCATGCATTTGATCTAAAATTTAAAATCATTCACTGAATAAAGTTCAACGTGCGACTCGTAACATTTGCTATGAGGGAGTTCGGTTATTTAATAGATATATTTATGTAGAAAGGGGTGATCGATTAATTATTTACTCTAAAACGAACTCTAACTAAAAAGTTCAATATCAGTTGCTACGTATTAGATGTATGGTATTTTTTATTACATATGTTATGTGACCAATTTTATCACCTATTAAAAAACAGATTGGGGATATATTATACGAAGTACAGTTAAGTAATAACACCTCCGATGTTTTTTCTCAGGACTGGAAGCAGATAAAACATGCAGTTTGTTTAAAAATACGCATTCACTCGTTGTGAATGCGTGTCTGAGATTGTAACACTGTTCGACACACAGCACTCTCACAGCAGTGGCGAGAGTGAGGACTGTTTGTGATGCTTAAAATGGCGTATAACGTCTAGGTCTGTATCTGTGCTTGTATTAAACTAACTGGCGCTTCGTTTCAGGATAGAAAAACGGCATCTATGTCATATCCATTATCACAAGCGATGATAAGACAGTCCCATTCTTGCCTTCAACAAACGTCAACATTGTCTGGCGACACGCCTCTCGTGCTGCCTCGTAGTCGTCCGGCAGCTCAGCATTCATGGCACCCACGTGGTGGACACTTCTCACATTTTCAGGCCTATTTGCAGGATTATGTGTACAGATCCTGCAGAAATGCCAACTTTGGAGGTGATGTGTTCCACACTCATCTGGCGATTTTCCTAAATAAATTCTTCCACTAACTCTATCACTTCGTCAGACCGGCTGGTGCGAGGCCGAGTCTTCGTTTATTGCTACACGACGGTTTGTCTTCTTTGAACTGTCGCATCCACAAACGCACATTAGACACATCAATGGTACCGTTAGCACATATCTCACTCAACGGGCGATGAATTCCACTTGGAGATGGGTGTTACACCATTCAGATGGAATAAGTGAATAATTACATGCAGTGAGTTTAATGAAGACGTAATTTTAAATAAAGAAAACAGACCTTACTCCTGGTGCTGCTAGAGCTCTGTGTGCAGTACAGTGTTGCCCTTTCCATCACACTTTCAACGAGTGCATGCGTATTTTAAAACCAACTGCATGTTTCGTGCCCTAAAATTCACATAATGTAATTCATTACATGAAAAACGACACAAAAACGATTACATAAGTGTTAGCACAGGGCTTCATTTTTATAGTGTTGATTTATTTCAACAGGTTATTGTAAATAGTAATGTTATTTATTCGATAATAAATACGTAATAAATATGTTATTTACTCGATAATAAATATGTTCTGCAGCTGTTCGTCCTTGGTCACCTTTTCGGTTCCTTTTGAACTATTGTAGTTGATTTCTAAGTTTTGGCTCCTACTGCTCAAAAAATCCTATGATCTCATAATCCTGTGGTCTTGTTAGACAAAACTATCTCTGTACATAACTTGGTATTATTACATTTAGTTTAATTCATTCATAGCTGGCAAAAAAACGTTTAGACTTTTTGATTATTTCTTCCATGCAAGATTTGTATCCGGAAAATTTCAATAATTAGTTTCTGCGATTCGTTCGTACTTAATCCCAAGGTCAGCTTGTGCACTCCATCCGAAAGTGGAATTATCCAGAATGAAAATTAATAGAGTTTTACCCCAACTGCGTCTTTTCGATAAAAATTATTTCTCATAGAGAATAACGAACTCTCTAATTAGATCACAATTACCGACCTGCACATTGATATCTTGAATCTGACGCAGTAAAAAGTAGATAAAACATTTGTTGTTATCTGATGTTTCGACTTGTTTTTCGAGGTACTGGAATCCCAAGCGTCGTCTTAGCACTACTGTGTACTCAGTGTTCCGGCAGCTGACTCAAATCCCACGAGATAGAAAATGACCCGAGAGTAGAAGTGGTAACTTAATTCTACATGTTTGACACTTTTTAAGGCGTGTTGTAGAGCGCAGGTTTTCGGTCTAGCAAAATAACTTCAGTTTAATGTAAAAAAGAATGGAACAGTAATTTATTTATTTTCTACCATATCTCTACCGTTTCGTTAATCTGACAACTTTTAAAATTCTTTTTGTTCTTTGTGAAAGTACATTTATGTACAAATCCTCATATTGTTTTGGCCTGGGTGTTGAGAAGTTTATGTGAGCGTTTTTTGGAACAGCTAAGCAAAATTTGAGCACCCCTGAGACTCTCTACACGAGTCCAGCTTGGTATTTATTTAAAACAGAATCATATTTTGAACGTATTCATGAATACAATACTTGCACGTTCTAGGCTGAGCTAAGGACCAACCCAAGCAATGAAGTAGTCTGACTGGAACGCAGAAGTGTATTTTCTCCCGGCGCTTTGAAGTTTCATAGATATTCTTTTTTAAGGTTTCGATGTTTTTCCAAAGTTGTGACAGATATCATATAGTATTTTGAGATTGAAATATAAATAAAATGTTACTGAGAATTGAATATGTGTTACTTTTCACGGTCTTCCTTAACGGTGAGTTGGGAATGTGGTTACTGATGTGAGGTAGAAATTAAGGACGTACGGGCAACTGAAGCAGGAGGGCCACGGCTCTTATGAAGAAATTCTTCTTCTAATTGATTAGTTTGACAGAAATAAGTAATTTATATATATGAGTGAGCAATTAGAATCAATTCCTTATTTCATATACATACTTTTTCAATTATTTACTTATTGACTCACTTAGATACTAATTATCTACATACTTGTTTACTTACTACCTTACTTCCTAGCAGACTTACTTATCAGTAAACATACATGCTTTCTTGCTCACGTATTTTCTCGTTGACTTATTGAGTAACTTGATTTGTAACCTACTGACTCGCGTAGTTACCACCTGACTTGCTGACTCAATTGCTTACTTTGGTCGTAAAAATATTTTATTCCTCCAGAATTTTCTCTGTTTATAACTGTTTAAAATATGTTTTCTTCTTATGATTGCGCTGCTATATCGTCCATTGAAGACAAATTTAGATTCCAACGTTGCATTGGATTTTCCAATTTGCAGCGTAGGTTCAAGTCTACATATAGATACCGTCAGCAGTTATCGAATTTAGCTTAAATATTTTTATATGCTTCTTTTCTGTTTGCACCTGTAATCATAACCTCAATTTTAATTTATTTATTTATTTGTCATGTTTACTCAATAATTTTTGTTGTTTAGTTCAGGTTTGGGCATGTTACCCAGAATTTTAGTAGCCATTCACAGAGGTTCAATAAAACGCATTTGACAATCAATCTTTATGATATGCATCCACGTTCTTGCTGTTTAAATCCCTTTCAGTCAATGCAGAGGGGATAATTTTCTTCACTGCGATTCATTCTTGTACACAATACAACATTTGTTTGGGCCACGTCGATTTTACACAAACCTTTACACCGAACAAAATGCAGAGAATTTCCTAATATCGCTGTGGAGTTGGTATTTAGACCCTACAACTGCTTAATGAACCTGGAAAGCTGATGACGGATTGTCGAGACATATATTATCGGCCTAAAATACAAGTATGTAGAATGTATGCTTACACGGGGGGCGGATTTTATACACAGATTTCTTACACTACAGACATTTATCAATCATCCGATGGTTGGTAGAGACGTCGATAAAAAACACTAATTTGAAGATTATGGAACAATTTGACTATGTCAAATAATTATTTTACTGAGTAAACCTTGCATTGACGGCGTGAAGAAATGCGTCCAACTCACCCTATTTCTAATCAGTTGTCAAAACATTCCCTTGAATTTCTATAGTTTGTTTGTTGATTTATTCCCATTTTGTGATGTAGCATGCATGATCCATGTTAAAATTAACCAAGCCTTGTACACCTTGTTCTGTTCGATCTTATTATTGACACTTACATATGCATTTTGAATTTAATTTCTTATGTATCATCTGTTTTAAATCGACTCATTTAACCACCGGTTGATTAATTATTTGCTGATTTATTCTACTTTATTCCATATAAGATATTTTTAATTTACCGATTCATTACTATTGGATTTTTCTACTTGCTCTGCCAAGATCGTCTTACTTTACCTCTTCTGTATCTTCCGAAGGTGAGGATATGACTGATCTCTTCGGCTTTCCTGAAACCATATCCTCACAAATCTTGTCGCTATCTCCCTACCTCTTTTGTTATCTTTTTATTTCATTTTCTTACTGTAACCGATCTTGTTCGAAGAGGTTCCTTACTCTGCTTCAAGGCTCCACCTCTACTTGAACTTGTTTGTTCAGCTGAAATGAGGTTCCAGTACACCCTCCAACTATTTAACACTAAACCATTATGTGTAAGCTCTAATGATTTTCTAACACTCCATAGACAACGTGTGTAAATTAAGACAACTCTTGCAGCAGTCTAACTCTACTTTTATTAAACTAACACGTTCATATTATCTTGCGCCATATATGTAGTTCTCGAATAAGCACTTCTTGGCCGGTGCTCGGGTCCAGCCCTTCTCATTCTTGTTAACAATTATTTAGTGATTTCAGCTAAAGCCTATGCGTATTTTGACTGTTACGAAATTTCTGCGAAAACTTTGGTTGCTAAGCTGTACATTTATTAAAAAAATAACCTATAATTTTATAATTTACTTCGCTCATTTTCGTGCTGAGTGTCATTACTTTATACACATACACATACCGAATTTCGTTACACAAAATGATTCAACTTAATAATTGCATTTTTCCAATTTTCAGGGCAATACCAGCAAGCAGATGGATATAATTTGCTCTCCTCTCTCTCGAATGACTTGAGGTTAGTACAATATCTGTAGCTGATTGTAAAAATGAATAAATAATTGGAATATCAATACAATCGCATATCGAAGGAATATCAATCAAAAATCTTTTGTTAACAAAATGAAGTGTTTCAGTTAGGAACAGTACAGTGAACATTCAGAAATGTTCGTTATTTTACGAAATATGTTCTTTATTTTAATGTTCAATACATATGTGAGTAATAGATTTTGAATACGTCTTTTATTCGCGAAATACATATTTTAATACAGTTTTACCATAATTCCTTTACATTCAAGTATTGAATCAAAATGGAAAACTCATGTGAGTAGATACTTGCCTGAACTGGACGATTAGTTCATAACGAATTTTTAAATGATAAAATGATGCACAATGATTACAGTTTCTATGTAAATTACTATGTTTGATTTTCCACGGAACCTAGCATTCCACTGTGAACCATTAGAAACAGGAACTTAATTACAAATGATTGCATTTCCCATTCCTTCAATGAAACGTAAAGAATTAATTCTCTTTAGAAATCAAGAGCCCCAGACCGGGAAAAAATTTCTGAATCCCCTATGTTCAACAATTGTCGTCACAACTTTTTTTCCACATATTTATTAATTAAATCAAATTATACAAATCAAACTAAAATAAACATGGTATTAAACCATTAATATTTCCAATTATCTATAATTTATTCAATATGCTTTTCATCAGCGTCGACAACCTGCTGCAAACGTTTTGAGAATGCTTGACATGAGTCACGAATGATTGTTTGGGGGATTTTTGCCATTCCTCCTCAGCTCCTCAGCTTCTCCGTGGTGGATTTCACCAATTTTGATGTTCGAGCTGTTCGAGGGCGACGTTGCCCTGGCCTATTAGCTACCTTCCCAGTCTCTTTGAATCGCTTAAGTGTTCTCCAAACAAGCTTTCTGTTTACATTTAGTGATTTGGCAATGTCCCTTGGTGACTTTCCTGACTTATGCAACTCTACAATTTCTATTCTACTATTCAGATCTTTAGCCATTATCTGGTAAAAAGTATCTGGTAAAGGTTTAGATTATATTTAAACATAAATAGAATAGTTGTAACGATAAATCTTGAACACCCTGAAAATGAATGAACGATTTTGTTCCCTTGTAGAAGTGATTCCTGTTTTTTTGTTCTCGACACAAGAGAAGACCTAATCGTCTTTGCTCACTGTATTAACACAACTCCATATTTAATCGAGAGCCCTCTCCAAACGGGGAGAAGTTACTCATTAAACCTTCCAAACACGTTATTGCGTGATAAATCTGTACAAAAACATATTCACTAATCAATTACGTAGATGCACTCGTTAGGAAGTTACGAGTATTTCAAATCAAACACATTTGTATTTTAACAACTGAGAGTTTTGTTAAAGAACTACGTATCTGCGCCCACAGACTTCTCGGTTGCATAAAGTGTCGCGCTGCAGTTGCTGCCATCAACAACTTGATCTCCACTGGAGCCACGGAAGCAGAGCTGGAACTGGCCGCAATCTCCATTTGCGTTAGTTTCGACATCGTCCCAAGAGACGTGTGCGTCGGTATGGTCAAACTCGCCACCGTAAGTTTTTCTTATTCGTCAACCGTCTGGTTATTTCATAATAACACTAACTACATTATGTAAACAAATACCTATTATATAAATAGATATATTTATACATTACAATTAGAACTATTATGTCTCGTTATCATCACACTAACATCTTATTCAATTCTAATTATGAACATAATATATTATGTTTTTTACATATTTTCTGTGTGTAACGGAGTATAATACTCAATTGCATGCAGTACAGAACATCATAAGAAGTTACACGTCATGAAATCGAAATTTCAATTTCATGATAATTTCATGAGATAGTTATGAAATCATAAAACAATCAAACGTAGGTTCACAATAAGAAATTATCTATACGTTTTAAAGATATACAGCGTACAAAAAATATATAATTATAGTGCATACTAACGTCACAAATGACAAACTCACAAAAAAAATTCTCATCGGTAGCACATCAATAGTACTGACTTTCTTCCTTCCTACTGTTTGAGGCTTTGCAAATTAGCATTAAAAGAAAGATTTATAAAGATTGAATTCATGTACATTGAAAGACAGTATTAATGCACTAAAAGGCGTCATTTTTGTTCTTAGTTTGGTGTGTTTTGAAAGGATATTTTTACCCATCTTAAATTTATATTTTTATAGAGAACTAGGATAACCCAACTTAAACTAGTCTGAAATACTAATCAAGTCTACTCTGAAAAGATGACTTACACAATCTTGAAAAACTAATGTTATTGAAAACTAATCTGCTTTGCAAGCTGTAATCACTCGTTTCTTTCATCGATGAAGACGAGTCGAAATCTGATATCATGTGAGTTTGTCACTATTACATTGAATTAACTTCCATTTCAACAGCAATACACATACACTTCTACACACTTTGCCAACATATTATCCATTTATTATTAGCCAAGCAGAAATGAAGTAAAAAATGAAATTTTACTGAGTTTAAACACATGAATTTTTCATAAAATAGAGCATAATTTGAAAACATATTACACCTAATACTTTTTCGATCATGTACTACTCCTCAGCTAACTATTTCTTCAGTCTGTTTATTATCTGAAGCATACATGTGTTTACATTAAACTAAAATCATGAATTTGCTCGTTAACAACCAGCCTCAGGTGGTGTACGTGCTCAATACTACGAAGTACAACGAGAAGATCATCTGCAACACTCTCTTCGGGCTGTGCAAGTCCAAACTGCCGTCCTGGACTCTTGATATTCCTGGACACAAACCAGATGTGGTGTCGCCTGTCATTGGAGTAAGAAATATGTATTCTTAATTTTCGAAGAAATTTGCAAGATCTATAGTGTTTTCCAATATCTTTGAAGTTGAAGTCGAACAGAAGAAACGAAAGTATTTTTTATGACTTTTTTTCTCGTCGAGATAGCTATTCAAGTTGATACATTATCATAAAATTTACATTTCGAATGATCATATGTAGCAGTCTTGCACAGAACGCTAGACGAAATTGATAGCTCGGCTATGCTCAACTTTGTTAGGCACTTCATATATATCTGACAGCCCTCAAAAGCATTCGAAAACATACAATGTTATTAAGATGCAATATTATTTTTTCCGCACGAATGGAGCTTTACCCCTGTTCGAATGTCATAATTCCAAACAAAATTGTGAATTTTTCGTCATTTTGAACATATAATAGTCATATTAGGGAAACAGTTAATAAAGGATGATCAAATTGTGGCATAATTTTTAAAACTTTACTTTAAACTCATCAATAAACTGTTGCAGTTATATCATCATAATCTCAAATTTGCTGTTTTTTGTGATTTCAGGTGGTAATACTTCACAATTTCACACAACATAGGGATTTATAGAATTTATCACGCAAACTTCCTCCTGTATCAATCCGAAAAGCTTCGATAATTTAGAAATAATTGAAAGAGCGATTTATACTTTTTTATGCATGTAAGTTATTGATAGAAATGACATGAACGTCCTTTCATACACAACATTTCCTAGCGAAAAGAGTGAGGTAGGAAATAGTGAGAAGTGTTTATGGTATATAAATAGATAGTCATGACTTGTCTGAGAGATCTGCATCTTCTTATTGGCAAAGGCTCAATTGATTGGAAAATTAAGTCGCGATAACATAAAAAGAATTATATTTGTAGCTTCCATTTACTATAGTACTACAATACAGCCCCACCATACCTTTTGCTATTACAAAAGCGATTTTGTTGTTAGGATTTGTGCTCGCTGTCGACAATGAGTCAAATTGTACATCGATGTTAACAACGATGAGCAAATCGCATTATTTTTGAGAATATCCACGAGAATGGCAGTCATATTTTATTTTTTCCCTGTATTTGGGCTAGTAAACTTGATATATATATATATATATATATATATATATATATATATATATATATATATATATATATATAGCTAAAAGCAGTAAATCTTCGCTAAGTTGTTATTAACAGACTTAATTGCATGTTAACTGATGCAAAGTAATAATTCTCTCTCAATGCTGAGGTGATGGTAAGTCTACATACATCGCATCATCAGAAATCACGTTGCAAAACCTATTGAAAGCGTGTTTACACATTTCATTATTTAATTGTAGTGTTGAATAAATTTGACTATCCAAAATCAAAAGCAGATCACAAAGAGAACGTCCGTTGGCTAACAAAGCAAAGCAATATTCAAAATTCCCATTGTTTACACAATCAAATACAATCATTGTTACCAACGTTCGTGCCAAATTAGTCACTAAGCAAAACGCGTAAAAATATGTTATAAAAAATATATTTTGCCCAATGTCGTGGTATTTACAATCCGACATTTCACTATTAACTTTCCAGAATTCAACGTACCGAATTCTTCATTTTTCCGACACTCACTTTGAGCCTGAGTACGTTGAAGGATCTCCAAGCACGTGTGACCACCCTTTCTGCTGCCGCGCATGGGGCGATGCCGTCAATGAGAACACAACTTACGCTGGACGCTGGGGGGCTGAAAATGGCATATGTGATCCCCCCTTGAGGACATTAGAGGCTGCTTTGAAATCTGCTGCTGATCTGGAGCCTGACTTGATGTACGACTATAGTTATTGACTAATATTTATACAAAATCATAGAATTATTAACTCCTTAAAACAATTCTTGATACTCTGAATAAAATACTGTATAGACTCTGTAAAGTNTATGTTAAGAATGTAGGTCATCGTCAGAAGTGTATAGACTAATTCGTGCCATAACTTTTGAAACACTTTCAAGAACATTTGATCGTTTGTGCTTGACACCCCACGTGCCTATGAGAAGTTCGAATAATCAAATTTTGGGCACGGCTGGGAGGTAGGAAGCCGTTTTCGCATTTTTGCCTATGAAAATGAATATACCATTCTTATTTCACAAAATAGTTCGTCCTCCACTTTTGCACTTCAAATAGCTCAGTAAAATGCTGAACGCATGTTCGATAGAAGTTAGTTCCCTGATAGATGCATGCAGGTGTTAACCATCATTGATTCATGTTATGCTACAATATCTGCATGACAGCTACGTGACGGGAGATCTGTCTCCTCACGTGGTTTGGATGCTGGACGAAGACGACATCCGAGCGTCAGTGGTGGACACCGCATCCACCATCAGGCGATACTTTCCCGATACGCCTGTGGCTTATGCACTTGGCAACCACGAGTCCGTGCCTGTCAACAGGTGAGGTTTGCAATAACTGCTATCGTCAGAAATTTCTATGCATTGCTTAAAAATAATACAGCTAAACACAGTAAGCTCTGGCTCATGCAAAACAAAATAAGGATCGAATTTCAGAGAGGCAATACCTGCTTTCTTGGTTGTACGATTCTTATATGACTCGATACAGAAGCACGAAATGTAGAGAAAACCTTTAATAAAAAGCTTTGGCTACCTTCATATCTACAGGGATAATTCCAGCGTGTGTTAAATCACGTTAATTACAATAGATGCACCTAGTGTGAAGGCCGTATCGATGAAGCTGCGTATTCAATGAGCACTCGTATACCCAGAAGGTATATAACCCTGAACCCTCTATGAGCAATGCTGTAGTTTAAGAAAGTATTTTAGTACTCTAGCTCCTGCAGTCGTATTGTTGATTATAATACCAACGTTAGTCCTAGATCTTTAGAGAACCTGGCACTTCAGGAAAAAACTTCCAGAGATCAACTTGGTCCTTAAAAGCAGTCACCTCAGTTACCCACCTCGAAAGACACACTCTCTTTGAAAAATATAGATTTCAAAGAAATAACGTGAGTAAATTTAAAGAATCTTGATACTTTCGGTTCCTAGTTTAATTTTTTGGACGATCTTCTGTTCCCGAGCTTGACATCTATTGACGAAGTGCACATTTAAATTACCTTTACAGCGCAGAAATACGTGTCAATATTCAATATTATGCAGAAAATTTACCTTACTCTTAGTTCGATATTATTGAATTCTTAACACATGGACAAAATTCCAGAACTTTTTGCTTCTGTTGTAGGAAACGCACTTTTCTTGTACCTTTGAAGCGAAATCAAAATTATTCAGTTTGATTAAAAACTGAATATACGTAAAATGATGCATTACGTTTGCTATATCATTTTATAAAAAATGGACTCGAATAACGAACTACAACTTTTTAAAACCAATCAAAAAAGAAATATCATTATTAATTTACTTTTATACTCTAAAATAGGAATTTAAATGACATAATACATAGAAAGATTGGATGCTCGCCACTTACATGTGTCTTCATTCGATGAACATCTGTTCTCAGATCCACGGTATTTCATGTACGTTACCAAGCAATCTGAAGCACAAGTTGGACTTGTGTTCTGAACCGATACCACTTTGTCCGCCACAATGAACGCCCGACTGCACGTTTTCATTTTTTGTGTGATGAATTTCCCAACAAATTATGGAAATCGATTATTCATGCTATTCCCGTCGAATATATTTTCCATATGATCACAATTCTTCAAAGTTAGTGTTTAACACATTGTTTATGGTAATTCCAAGAGTAAGATTTCTGAAGCAAAGAAAAATTCGAGTTAGCCAGTTTGTAATGAATTTAGAATTAACCCAGAGTGGTGATAGTGCTAGTTTGAAGTTCTTGCGAGACGTGTTTAGCCACGAACTCAGGATACTTGTTTCATCCTAAATATAAAATTATAAAATTTTGTTGGTTTAAGATAACAAATTAGAATTAAAATAATTTCATACACAAATCAATTTTGTTGCTTTCTTTACTACACCAGTAACCATCACTGTACATAAGTAAATACTGTACGAGTGTAATAGAACACAAAATAGTAAATGTCCCTTAAATGTTGTGCTTCAGCTTCACCTCAGTTATGCTGAATTTGGAATTACAAACCAGTTGCTAGAAAAATTAAGAAATGATGCACTTACAGTTTCCCAGTTCCTGCTGCGTATCCAGACGGGTACGATATGGACTGGCTGTATTCGTTGTTGGAGTTTGTCTGGAAAGATGGCGGAGCTCCAGAGAGTGCCATGGACACCGTCCGTAAGGGAGGATACTACCACTGGTCACCAGTTCCAGGTCTCAGGGTTATCTCCATCAACGTCAACTACGGTTTCCATGAAAACTGGTGAGATGTAAGAAATTAACTCGATAATATTATACATTTCAAATAAAATAACGTTCAACCAAGTTCAAACTTAGGTGTTTCAAATACTTGGGATGTTCACAATATGTACATGAGCTGCACAAACTCAAGTGTGTACACCATACATAGTAGGCATAAGGTCCTTAAGTATTTCCCATCTTTACTTCTATTCAGTCTTTCTTGATGTACCATTGCATTAAAAGTTGGAAAACAAAGTGGTGACTGTATAGATTAATTGGTGTTATTTCTTCCACATTTTGGTGCGCTGAGACTCATAGTGCGGAGACTCATGGTACTTTTTATCCCCTACTCCGTTGACAGAGACAGGACATTCAGTTGTCAGACAAAGTGGTAAATTTACTTATGCGTGGACCAATTTTCATTACTTCTTTAAACATAAACAATTCTAGATCGATATATGCAAAATACACGTCCGGCGACATCCTGTTAGTTTTTTAGGTTCTTTTACAGGTCAAAAATACGAAACTAAACGATATAGTAGTAACAAAAGTGAAGAAGATACAGTTTCCAAACCCTCCTCGTCTCAATTGGAAGAATCTAGCTAACTACTCCTAATGCTGTGTTCACTCTGTGATGCGTCGCAAGAAACGAATGTTAAAGGGCCACTCAGAAGTACTTAAACATAGGAACTATTACAGAAGGAATTCTAGCTCATGAACATCA